>FXXK01001593.1:102665-113534 GCA_900184695.1 Betula pendula | reverse complement strand
TATATCGCTCCACAAATCCCTTCCCATTTCAACTATCAATAGATCTAGGTTCCAATAGATTACCCGATTAATTAAAGGAGGCAAAAATGAGCCATCTTAACATAAAATATAATAAAAACATTTAGAAAAAAAAAAAGAACAAAACACACGAACCACCCCATGTACAGATTGTTATGGACCTCAAAATATCCCGGCCCCGGACTATAGCTCTTAATCTTATATGGTTTTGTTTTTAAAATGAAGCAGCTTTTAATTACTGGTCATCCTTTTAATAAACACACATATAATTTGAAGCAATTGTTCTAAAAAATATCGACTAGAACACTATCAATTAAAGAGAAACAAAATTAAAATAATTAAGAAAACAAATGTAAAGAATTTCTTGTCTTCACAACAAAAATTTTCCAAAAACTTTTTTTTTTTATTTTTGTTATTTGGGTTTAATCGTTTATTGAAAAAATTGTTATATGATCCCAATTTGTTTTTACTGCATTGCACAAAACATTGAAAATATTAGTAGTTTGAGAATATTGTTTGTTGAGCAATTATTACAGTCTTTGCACCGAGCGCGAAGGTGGCCGATGTGCGATAGTGAGGAGGATCTCCTGTGCGCGACTGGAAGTCGTTCTGAAAATGGGTATATAAAATTGTTCTAAGACTAAATATGCAGAAAAAAAATCCAGAACAGATAATCGATCCTTGGTTCTGAATCGCCTCCGCGCGCGGGGGTGTCCAGGCGGGGATAGCGTCCTCGATTTGTCCTTTTAGAGCTCGGTAGAAAACTATACACTAAAGATATTTCTAAATTCTGATAGCAAATTACTCTCGTTTAATATAACTTATCTTAGCGTATTTCTCTGTGGTTTCTCGGCGGCAGTATCCTTTGCATCTTTCCTTTTACTACTTATGAAACCTACTGGAGTAGATGACCACTTGAACCGTGTGTTCTCGTCCTCATCTTCCTCCGGGTATTATTGTGCAGATGCATGGACGCAGACACAAAAACATTTGAGGATTCCTCTATAATGATCACAGCTATTGAGCTTTGATACACAGGAAGATCAGAAATAGGGCGAGAATAATACCTTCTCTTTGTGAAAATATAGAACCTATTAATCACCAAACCCCAATCCAATCATGCTATATCCGGAGTCTGTGGGATGAAATTGAGACAACATCTCGATATCGACTGTCTTCTATTACATAAAATTCCTGTCTTAGTTAGAGAGTATTGCGAGCAGAATCCTACGATTGAGATTCAAAGAACTCCTGCGATCGCAGATATCTCAAATTGGGACGCAGATTTTGGGGGCCTCTTTGTATCTTCTCTGTTGTCACAATTATCCGTGCTGCGAGGCAACGAGAGGTCCGGAGCTCCTTTGTACCCTGCGATGCCATTATTCATACTATTCTGTATCATATACGAAGCTCATATATAGGTAAGTAGACATTCCCTAATCGAACAATATGGAATGCCAACTATGTGGCTATAACTAGCTAGACAATTTGCTTCACGTAGGAGGCAGAGAGATCCATAGGGAATATATATCTTCGACTGGCATCTCGCAACTAGCTTACCCGCGCCTAAGGCTTACGCCAAGCCAAGACGCACTCAGACCTCGGTCATGGAGATTAATTAAATAACATCTATCCGAACGGAGCATTTTTGAAAGTATTCAGTCTCAATCACACTTTTGAGGTCTATATCATTTTTCTTCTAGCGGACACCGTTAGTTCCTCGCTAATCGGTTGCCTTGTTTTTGGGCTGGGATACATCTCTTTTTAGCCTATTCTATCCACACGTCAACTGCAAAATCCCAGGGTTGGGATCCCCGCCCTAATTAGGTGGTTCACTTAACCCGACGGAGGCACGCAATCCGCAAAAACGCATAGTTGGTTCTCCACTCCACTCAAAGCAAAAAGATGAAAACCGCGGTTGTTCAACCATCCGGCGAACGCATCTAGTCCAATTACAACTTCTTATAGCACCTATGAATGGGAACCCCGAGAGTAGGCCCCGAGTTAAATCCGATTCCCTTCTGGTGGGGAATCTTCTCCTCGTTAACGTCGCATCGTAGCCTCCTCAACACAGTACAACGTTGGCTACTTCCATAATACTAGAAACGGTTGCCCGCGAAGTCATATGTGCCTTGAGCTTGAGAATGCTTTCTTGCCCTACAGCGGATGGGCTCACATCGACTATTAAAACACTGGCCAGCCTAAAGGTATCTTAGGTTATGCGTATCTCCTCGAGAAATGTTGATCGGACGATGCCAAACAAAGCAACAACAAGTAACCCCTATACCAAAAACAGCTAAAGCAACCTCCTAAACTATAAGACAGTTCATATCCACACCGGGCGCTCACCACCTCCTCAGGATCCCGACATTACCAAGTGCAGGCTGTCCGGCCCAATCCTTCTCCGTGAAAGTAAATAGATCAAAGGTTTTGGCTTCAGACCAGATAAGTGCGCAGATTCCAACCAAGAGTATACAATATGGAACCCTAACTCTATCTCTTATCACACTCAACCCCTTCCTCAAATTTTATTTATCTGTTTTTCCTGTCTTCCATAAAATCGTTCCCGCCACACTAATCAACGTCGTCCCTTGCTCCTTCCAATAGGCGAGCATATTTACGTACTATTATAAGGTACCCGAAAATAATATCAGTAACACTTGGACCGCCTCAAGGACCCTTCCAATCTCGAATTGGTAATTTCTCCTTTTTCTTCCATCTACATCATCCCCCTGATCCCTGGAAGCCAGGTACTCATATATGCACGCTCCAAGAATAAAAGAGCCTTGAATATGAAGAAAAGCACTACCTACGCGAACAAAATTAAGTGCATAGCCAAAATTGTTGAGCTCTCTATGCAGTTTATGTTCGCTATTCTCTTTGTCCATAGACACTACTCTCCACAGAAGTTCAAGAAGCGAAAGATTCCCTTTCACAGAAGTCTCGGGGTCGCCAGAGTGCATGATAACATAGCCCGGCCAACAGCCAAATAGCTGCAAGAAGGAAATTAAGTGAGTACTGCGCCAGCACACAGAAAGGTAAATACGAAGTGGCTTTGTCAAAGGTAAATTCGATGAAATCGGGCGGCTATAACCAGCTTTTAGGCCCACGACCGCGACCGAGGGCACGCTTGGTAATGCCAGGGCACCCCAAGGTACCTATAATACTAGTTCGAAGCATAGAAGTGATGGCGTGAAAGGTGAGTAAATTTTTACAGATCATCTCTGTTCACTATTGTCGGCTTTCCTTCTGTGGTTAAGCGAGAAGTGAGAGACGCCTAGCTTGAGTCCAAGTGGAGATATCCTTCCATCAACTCCCTCGCCGATGAATGCCCTCCCGGCCCAGAATAACGATTCAATCCGGCGAGCTGGGAGCTTACCAATGAACCCAGCCACCAATAATAATAATACCTGGATTATTTGGCGACATCCTCCACTGAAGTATCTGGTTCTTCATCGTATATAGGATCCAGCTCCAGGGAGAGAGCGCGGCGCCATTGAGGTCCTCATGCCGGCCGCGACCCAAGCGTCAAAACCGTGGTTGATATTACATTGGGTCTACTGAACCGGTACCTCTGACGCAGTGGCTAAAGTTTCACGTCTCAAATATGATCGCTCGCGATTCACGAGCGGGGTAAAGCCCCGGAGAAAAACCGTCTCAGCGGAAAAGTTAATACCTTCAAGTAGCATTCCGAAGCAGATTTTTGCTATCGCAGTGACACGGGTTTGCGCTTGAGAGACTTCGTTGCCCGATCTCGCGGCAATGCACACGATATAATACCTTTCATATATGGCCCCATTAGAATAGGAATGTCTTTTGTGATGGAGTCAAGCGGGAATGACCAGATGCCTCAAAATTACAGGATCTCGGCGATATTTCTCCCTGCGCTTGGCAGACCGGATGTATTTGTTCACCTAGACAGTAAACCCGAAGTCATGAGGCGCCGTAGAGAGACTCTCAATGTGACTGCCAGACAGAAACGTACTTCCGCCAAGAGCAGCTCATCCATACACAAAGCCACGGCTTATCCTGACACCTGTACAATTATGCCACTTTACTAAGCCGTATATACCAGTAACAGTGAAGCAAATGGCGTTACGTGCATTTGGGATATACTTAACATCTAAGAATCCCCTATACGGAGAGGTTGCAGTTGGTTGCGCGCGCGACCCAAAAGCGGTTTAAGCGTGACCATTTGAATAAGTTTCTTCAGCTTGAGTTGGGTTAATTATGCAATGTGCCGAACGAGGAGAATCATCGACAAATTGGTTAGAGCCTCCTCACATCGCCGACACGCTACCGAAAACATCCATTATGTGCCCCTCAAATAATCCAGACCTCTTTTTCTACCGGATATGGTTTTTTCCTTATTCCTATTGTAAAGTAATTGATTCCAAGACTGCTATAGCAATACTTACTCTCAAGCGCTGCCAGCACATCAAACTCTATCTATCATCAAGGAACCCAGCCTCGGCGATATGCCAACGCTTGAACAATGGTCTCCAAGATGTCTATCACTTTATCCGAAAACTTTGGACAAACAGAGCGTTGGAATTCTCCGAAGAGATAGAGAGCCTATGTCTATGCACACACTAAATCAGACTGAGGCGAGCCGTCAGAGAACCAATGACACAAGGTATACCCTTGACCTAGGGATTTAACAAAACTTGAAACACTAATGGAGGAACGGAAACAAAAACAGTCCAATTGCACCATGAATGAATGGGGGACTTGGTAATACTCCAATGATCCCCAGGAGAAATGTCACCGGGCTAATCTTGATTTACAGGGGAATGCAAAGGTGAGCCAACCGTACCAAGAAAGAGTTTGTACAACGTAACCATATCGGAGACTAGATGTCTCCTTAGAAATCCTCAAGAGAGAGCGCCATTGCCCGAGCCAACAAAAAGTTCTAGCAGCAGGCCCTCTTACTTGCAAATCTAGAGCAGCTACCGAGCTGCTAAGCCCAAAAACGAGAAATAAGGCTAAGACAAAATGTGCCTTACGCTTATCCTGAGCCTACAGACCGAAGCCGGCCTTACAGAAGTTAGACCGAGCACCTTTTTCTGAGGTCCCGAGAGGATCATCTTTTGGAAGATCCTGTTGATGTATCTCAAGGCCCATTCCGTCCCGTGCAAACTTGATTATCCGAGCTGCCGCTAGAAGGCAAATTCAGGAAGAGTGGCTTGGTCCGAACTTGGAAGCCAATGGTTCCATCTCGGTACTGTTGCACTCGGTAAATGGAGAAAAATTCCCGAATGGACATCCGCTGTCCCTCAAGAATCATGGGCCATAATATGTAGGCCGCAAAGAAGTATCTCCAACCGTTAGGTACAATTTGGCTTGGAGCTACTTGAAGGTACTCTAAGAATTCTCGGGCTATAGGGGGAAATGGGAGACGAAGTCCGGCCATAAACATTTTATCAATGAGGCATACCTCACCGCCGATGAAGTTTCCCTGAGGATCCTTAAAATGAAGACGAACTTCAGGAGGGATGTCAAAATTATGGCGTAATCGCGGTTCATCTGCAGGAGTGAAACTCGGCTCAACAGTTCTCTCTACAGGGAGATAGGAGATCGGAACCCTAGCTCCATCTTCGATAGGAGGAACTTCCTCATCAACTCTGGCGCCGTCGCCCTCTGCCTCAACGGAGCCGCCATCATCATGAAACACTTCGTCTTCTTCGTCGCGAGAATGAGGAGAGGTATTGGGTTCTCTGGAGGAAGCACTCTCAGAGCAAGAGGACGACATTGTGAGAAAGAGATTTGAGAAAGGTTAGGGTTTCAGACAAATGAAGAAGAAGGAAAAGCAGGCAACAATGGCGGAAAACAGAAACAGAGAAAAAGTGAGGAAGAAGGTCTGGCCAAACTGATCTATTTATTCAGGGAGAAGAGATGGTGAAGCGACAGGTGTTAGCCGTTGGGAAGAGAGAAGGACGGCCGTCAACTCTCGGGAAAACCAAGAAACGGCCGTAATAGTGATTATCGAGAGGGAAAAAAGGGCGGCGCAATGATGAGATTGTGGATAAAGATACGATGCGACGTGCGAAACCCTAGGGAATCGGATTTAATGGGCCCTTTGGGTTCCCACAGGATCTGTGCCTTAAGAAAGTTATGAGGGGGTTGACACGCGTTTTGCTACACGGATGAGATCCAAGTGATATAATAGGCGAAACAACCCTGGGTTGACACATGGGATAGATCCAAGTATCCCAGCCAATCAGAGGACTCTAAAAGAAGAAAAGGTATTGAGACTGAATATTTCAAAGATATATGTCGAATTCACCAAGACCGAGTCTAGTCTCGGTTTGGATTGGGGGTAACTGTTGGAAAATATTCCCTAAGAGGGTCAATGGGCTCCAAAACGGGTTTAACCAGTGGGTTCCATAAGATAAAGTCCAAAGCTCGGCCCATTCAAAGAAAGATAACCGGTCAAAGACTCCGACTCTCCGGCCAAATACCGAGAGTCCAAAGGCCCCAAATCTGCGTCCCAGAATATCGCGATCAGTTCAACAGACTCTCGGCGAAATACCGAGAGTCATGAAGGGTCTCAAATCACATCCCGGATATGGTGTATTCCCAGAGAGTAAAATAGCCTAGAATCGGAAGGCACGGAAGATCTACTGATTTTGGCGCCCGATCCTAGAATATCCCTAAAGATGAGGAAAAAGGTCAGACACTACTCCCAAGGAGAAAGTATAAAAGGACAGATGAACGGAACAGGAAAGGTACGTGAATTATTACGAATATTTTGCCTATCAGAATTTAGAATCTTGGAAGCCTTTACTGACTTAGGCATCGGAGCTATCCTCCGCCGGACACACCGGCAAGGATCTCTGATTTTTCTCTTTTGTCTAAACAGATTACCAGAGATATACCCAGGAACCTCCACCTTCGCGATACTTGGTGTTATCATAACCGGAACTGCTCTATACAACAATATTTCTTCAAACTACTAATAATTATCAACGTTTTTTCAATGCCAGTAAAAAGACAAAATTGACTATACAATTTTTTTCAATAAACTATAAATACCCTTATAAATTAACAAAAAATAAAAAAAATAAAAATTTATTGAAATTTTTATTTTTTAAAAAAAAGAAATTCTTTATACATTTTTTTTTAATTTTAAATTTGTCCAATTGAGTGGTAGTTTATTTTTAAAAAAATAATTTTGTTTAAAAAAGGGGAAAATCTTCATTTAAAAAAAAAAAAATTAAAATTTGACCAAATGAGTGGTTGTGTTTTTTTTTTTTTTTTAAATTTTTTTATTATATTTTATTAAGAGTATTTTCCTCCTTATATGAATATTGACAATTATTTGATAGTTTGAAGGGAAAATTTGGGAGGATATTATCAATTGAGCGGTAGTTTGAGGAAGGAATGTGGACTTTTTCCTTTTTATTTTTAAGGGAAACTTCAGTTAGACTCCCCAAACTTTATGCCGTTTTAACATGCCCCCTTTAAACTTTATTTTCTCTCACTTTAGTACCTTAAACTTTTAACGTTATCACTTACACCCCCTTCATTAGAATTTTTCATTAAATCCTAACGGTTTGAAAATTTTAACAGGATTTAATGGTGAATTCGGATGGAATGAGATAAAGTGAGAGAAGTTAGAAGTTCAGAGTACCAAAGTAATTTGGAATGTTTTAATTTAGCTATGTTGGCCAAACAAGGATGGCGATTATTACATTTTCCTGATTCTCTAGCAGGCCAGGTTTTCAAAGATAAATATTATCCTCACTCATCTTTTATGGAAGCTAATCTGGGGTCCCGGCCATCCTTTGTCTGGAGGAGCATATGCACTTCTCGGTCCCTTCTCAACATGGGATTGATGTGGAGGGTTGGATTTGGAGATTCTATTCGTATATGGGCTGATAAGTGGCTTCCGGGTCTTTCCTCTCACCTAGTTCAATCCCCAGTGGGTATTCTTAGCCCTGAGGCAAGAGTTTCAGCACTCATTGACCCTATCACACGCTGGTGGCACACAAGCCTCATTCACAGTATTTTCTCTCCCTCTAAGGCTGCTAGTATTTGCAGTCTTGCTCTCAGCCTGGGTGGGCAGCCAGACAAGCTTATCTGGAATGGAACGGCAAACAGGACTTTCTCAGTCCGCAGTGCATACCATCTACAAAAGGAATTTGTCTCTCAGTCTACTAGTAAGAGTTCTTGGGCTTCCATGAACTGCCAAGTATGGCGGAAGGTATGGGGTCTGCAGGTTCCGAATGCTGTTCGATCTTTCTTGTGGCGGGTATGTACCAATTCTCTACCCACAAAGGCCAATCTTTTTGCCAAGAAGATTGTCTTTGACCCTCTGTGCCCTTTATGTGGAATTTTGCCTGAATCCATAGGACATATTCTATGGGGTTGTGTTTCTTCTGTTGATGTGTGGCAGGAATGTAGCCGAGTGGTGCACAAGCTTTCTATAGCTGAAGAAGATGGGTTCTGCCTATTTGAACAATTCATGGCAAAACTAGATGACGACACTCTTGCTTTGGTCTTGTGTGTGGTGCGCAGCATCTGGCTAAGGAGGAACTCCTTTATTTTTGATGGTTTGTTCTCTTCCCCAACCCAACTCATGCGGCTCTCTTCTCAAACTTTGGACGTTTTCCTTCAGGCCCACACCGATCCAGTAGTTGCTCTAGTGCTGCGTCCTGTACTGATTCAACCTTGATGGCAGCAACCTCCAGTGGGTGTGATCAAGATAAATTGGGATGCAGCCCTAGATATAGAGTCCAAAAAGATGGGGGTGGGGGTGATTGCACGGGATGCAGGGGTTGTGTAGTGGCTTCTATGTGCACCATTGTAAAGTATATTACGGATCTCTCTATTGCTGAGGCTGTGGTAGCATGGAAGGTGGCGGTTTTTTGCCATGCACAAGGATTTCAACGTATTATTCTGGAGGGCGATGCTCTTAGCATTGTGCAAGCTCTTCGTCAAGAAGAACCTTCTTGGTGTCGCTATGGTCAATTAATTACTGATTGTCATATTCTCTTGAATAGCCTTCCTTTTTGGGTTCCCAACCATACCAAACGAGGGGCAAATGAAGCAGCCCACCGATTGGCAAAAGCAGCCCTACATCAGTCCCTTGATAGTATTTGGCAGGGTACTTGTCCTAGTTTTCTACGTACTCTTGTACTTGCTGAGCAAGAAGTCTTCGTTTGATTTTATGAAATGGTATTTCCCTTCAAAAAAAAAAGAGTACCAAAGTGATAGAAAATAAAATTTAAGAAAGCATATCAAAACGGCCTAAAATTTGAGGAGTTTAACTGAAATTTTTCCTTATTTTTATATTAATAATTATAATTATTTTTGGGTGCGTTGAGCAGCGCCGTGGTTTGACATGCTTTATGCATGAGAGTATTCCTTCCCTTATTTTTGGATCAGGTTCCGAAATTTCAAGATTTATTAGGGACTGAAATTCTAATGATTCAAGTGGTTCTTTCCAAATGAACAACCTAAATTAAGTCAAGTCAACCAAAATAAACAAATAAAATTAACGACGGTCATTCTCCTGCCCATAACTTCTTTTCTTTTCTTTTTTGTTATTTGTTTCTTTTCATGGCTTTTGCTTAAGATCTAAAAAATTGGGTCGTTTATGATCCATTTGAGATCGTTTATGAATTCATTTCCTTTTTGTTTTCAAAGTTAGCATTGTTTATTTCGTTAAGATTTGTTGTTGAGAAGTCTATCACTTTTTCAATTTTTTAACTCTTTGTATCCTTTCTCTTATTTTGTTAAAAAAAATATATATATATATTGATTTAAGAGTGGACCTCAATTTATCATTTGAGCTTGTTTGAAATTGCGATTTGAATAAGTGCACTTTTAAAAAATAGCAATTTCAAATTATAGTTTATAAAAACGTAATTTTTAAAATCGCATTTAATGCTTGGTAAAATTTGTTTAAAAGTCCTTTTTTTTTATTGATAGAGTGTTTGAATAACAATAATATAAAAAGTACAGTTTTGTGGTCAAATTACCAAGAAGAACATTGTTTATAAATAACTAACAGTTGTCAAGTGTACTATATAAGCCTCCATTTCAAATTCTTGCAAGTTCTTACCTCTTTCCCGTCAATTTCATAAGTTTAGTTTTATTATAATTTGTCAAGTTTGTTTTCCTTGTAATTCTATGTGCTATAGGAGCAAATCTCTTTTATTACATTTTGTAGGACAGAAACTTGAGCAGTGAATAACAAGACAAGCACTTAAGAAAATTAAAAAAAATAAATAAATAAACAAGAACACTCATAATGAGATTTTTAAATTTAAAGAGTCACAAAGTAAATGTTAAATTTTTTTTAATATTTATTTTTAAAGTGAGTGCTTATTTAAATAATATTGGCTACTCTTTCAACAAATTGGTTATGCTTCCCAAATAAAGTAAATAATATTTATTTAAAATAAAAAAAATTTTTAAAAAATTTATTATTTAATAGTTTGAAAAAGTGGCAATTAAATCTTTTAAAGCATATTTTTAATTAAAGTTAAATGTAAAAAAAATTTAAAAGAGTTTAGCATGAATGAAAAAAATGTAAAAAATCTTTTAAATCTTTTGAGGCAAGTGCTCTCCCAACGGTATGTACAATAAAAAAAAACAAAGACAAAAGAAAAGACAAGAAAGAAGAAAAAAATAAATAAAAGATGATACTGTACAGCGTTGTAGACATTGTACAGCAAGTCACCATAACGCCTTCTTGCTGACATTGTACAGTACTGTACAATCTTAACTTTGTCTTGTTCGATCATCCCAACCCTAGTAATTCTACACAGCGTGCGGGAGGGACTCCAGCGTTTCTCCCAATGGCTTTAATTTGTCTTTTTTCTTAAAAAAAGAGTCAGCCAT
>FXXK01001593.1:48026-99589 GCA_900184695.1 Betula pendula | reverse complement strand
AGTGTATCCCTAAAGTAGGGAGCCGGATGTAGGTGTTTAGAAAAAGTGGCTCTCTAAAGTAGGAAAAATTGATTTTACTCCCTACTTTGAGGATAAAAATAAGGAGTCGGATGAGAATGCTCTTAGGTGCTTGTTTTAAAACCAAAACCAAAACCAAGAAGAACCAATGGGAAAGTGAATGAAGGGGTTGGAGTTGTCCTCCTGAACTTAGATCATACAAACTGGTTTTAAAGGAGAGATATTTTCCGTTTGAGTAATGATACAAGTCACTCTTCATGTCTATCTTGTGTCAACCAAAAGTGATGTGACTTTTAAAATCACCATTAGATCAAAAGTCAATAATTATCGATAATAAATTCAATGGTGACTTTAAAAGCCACATCACTTTTGGTTGACACAAGGTAGACATGGAGGGTGACATATATAATTACTCTTTCCTTTTTTATTGTTCTTTCTATGGGTTTGACAAAGGAGAATAACTTCATGTCTATCTTGTGTCAACCAAAAGTAATGTGGCTTTTAAAATCATCATTAGATCAAAAGTCAATAATTATCGATAATAAATTCAATGGTGACTTTAAAAGCCACATCACTTTTGGTTGACACAAGGTAGACATAGAGGGTGACATATATAATTACTCTTTTCCTTTTTTATTGTTCTNCATACGAGCTTTTGAAAGCATGGAAAGTGCTTTAAAATCAGTTTGAGGGCCACTGCATAAAAACTATTAGGGTAACAAACAAAGAAATTCAGACGACATGAGATAGAATGTTAGGTGCTTGTGTTAATGCCAAAACCAAAATCAAAACCAAATTAAAAGGCAACAACAAGAAGAACCAATGGAAAAGGAGTAATGATACAAGTCACCCTTCATGTCTACCTTGTGTCAACCAAAAGTGACGTGACTTTTAAAATCACCATTAGATCAAAAGTCAATAATTATCGATAATAAATTCAATAGTAATTTTAAAAGCCACATCACTTTTGGTTGACACAAGGTAGACATGGAGGGTGACATATACAATTACTCTTTCCGTTTTGATTGTTCTTTCTATGGGTTTGACAAAGGAGAATAACTTTTCCATCCATTATAATGGCCAATGCTAACGGAGTGTTCTTTTTAACACAAATGATAGTTTGATATATTTAAATGTTACATTTGTCAATTTGTAGGACTACTGAAAAAATGGTTGGTAATTTAGGAAGTTTAACTATATTTATATTGCATGAAATATATATAATTGTAGTTGCCTAAAATTATGGATAACAATGATTTTTTGAGTTCAAATCGAATTCTAAACGAATTCATGTCAAGGTATATTTAGCAGATTTGCTAGTAATCCTTATTTAAGAAGAAAAATTTATGACTACCATCCTAATGATTGAGACCAAATGAATAGTAAATGAATTATTGTTTAGTTATGTATATTTAGAATGATATATTCAAGGCTATTGACAATGAAAAAAATCATGCAGTCATTTCAAAATATGAAAACTCATCAAGGACAATTTAATAAATTAAGGCTAGTGGTGAAAAAAAAAAAGTTACAAGTTATATTTTTATGTTTAAACGGTAATTAAATTTTGTTGAATTATTTATTTATTTCGTTAGTTTTATTTTTTTAATTTTTCTTTTTATTCAACTCAAGTTTTTAATCTTGTCCTCATTGAATTCAAATCGTGGAAGGTGGGGCTTTTGCCCATGGGTTAGAGTATTCTCATCCGGCTCTTTAAAGTAGGAATTTCTTAACTTTAGAGAGCTAAAACCATTTTGTTATTTTCATCGGGCTTTCCACTTTAAAGAAAAAATTGAGGAGTATAAAATGACTTTTTTCTAGTATGGAGCTTCTTCACTCCATACTCATCTCTAAACTAATAAAATATTAATTTCTCTCTTCAATTTTTTGTTTTTCCCGATTTTCTTTATTTTCCCTTTTCTTTTTTTCTTTTCTTCTCTTTCATTGTTTATCCCTATTCTGAGGATTAAAATTGAAAAAAGAAAAAAAGAAAAAGAAAAAAAAAGTAACTTTATCAAACATGTTGTCCACATGAACTACATCTTTGGCCCTAGAGAATACAATTTGACGTTGCTTAATATTTCTTCTTATAGGAATTTTAGTGATGGGCAGTGTCAAAAACTTAAAGATTAATCTGATAAAAAATGTTGTAGAAAAAAAAGACAAATTTTAAAAAATATGACCATTAGGAAAATACGATTTTTCAAAAATATATATGGATGTTGGAAAAAGAATAAAAAAAAAATTCTTAAAATATTATATTTAAATGAAAAAGTGAAAGTGGATCTTTAGTTTAAGGAGCCGAAGTGCTTAGAAAAAGTGAATAATTAAAGTAAGAAAAAATAATTTTATTATCAAAATAGAGAGTAAATGTAGGGAGTCGAATGAGAATGCTCTTACTAACAGTAGCTTTCCTTAGATTTTTACTCAATTTAGGAAACCAAATCATTTTTTATTTCTTATTCAAATAAACTCCATAATAGCTTTCCTATAATTTAAATATTCATTAAATTAAATGCTATGAGAAAAATAAACCATTTAAATATTGTTTTAAACAAATAATAAAGAAAAGAGATAAGAAAAAACTTTTTTTATATTAAAATAATATTAAGAAACTACTATTAGTTTTCTAGATATAGAGAACAACTTTTTGTTCCTTTAATATTTCCTTAGTTTATGAAACACTAAAAAAAAAATTTTAACAATTTTTTCTAGACTTCAAAAAAATATATAATTTTTTTTTTAAAAAAAAAACTATTACTAGTGCTCTTATAAAATAGTTTTCAAGTCTCCATCAAATTTAATGTTCCAAGTTGACCTATGGAAGAGTGTAACTCCTGGTGGAGGGCGCAAACCACTGGATTTATACTTATTNTAAATATTGTTTTAAACAAATAATAAAGGAAAGAGATAAGAGAAAACTTTTTTTATATTAAAATAATATTAAGAAACTACTATTAGTTTTCTAGATATAGAGAACAACTTTTTGTTCCTTTAATATTTCTTTAGTTTATGAAACACTAAAAAAAAAATTTAACAATTTTTTCTACGCTTCAAAAAAATATATAATTTAAAAAAAAAAAAAAAATTATTACTAGTGGTCAAGTCTCCATCAAATTTAATGTTCCAAGTTGACCTATGGAAGAGTGTAACTCCTGGTGGAGGGCGCAAACCACTGGATTTATACTTATTTTCGTTTTTATTTTATTTTTTTTGAGTTTAAAATTATGTTTCTCCATTGAACTTTTTTACGTCATCTTCTTTCTTTCTTTCTTTCTTTCTTTTCCAGAACTTCTCATTGAGCCATCGACTAAAAAAGAGTGAGAAGTACCCCCTCTTTTTGTTTTTATTCTTGTTTTTATTCTTTGTTTTTGTTTTTTATTTTTATTTTTTAAAGGAGCCAGGGTTCACAAATCCCTTTATGAAGCGGTAATGCCCACACGACTGGGCCCCACATATGTCACGCGCAAGCATACAGACCATGGCATTTGCATTTGTACGTGAGCCAAACAAAAGCGCAAAAAAACAAAAAATGTTGTGTCAGTTTCATCGGCTTAACACCCTACAAGTGTGTGGGCGTGATGGTGGTGTGGCGGCTAACTAATTTTTGTATGTGTGTTTTTTTTTTTAAAATAAATAAATAAATAATGTGATTTTTAAATTATTTGAAATGAATAATTATTATTTTTTAATTTAATAATAACTTTTAAAGTCACGTTACTTTTTAAGGATAAAATATGAATATAAAAATCTTACCTATAACATACATTGCTACTGTGAGTACTGTGACATCCCACATTGACATCATTTTGTATTTTTCTTCCTGTAGGAAAATAGGATACATGATTTTCTTTTTTATCTTTCATATAGGCCATAATCACTAATCGATTCAGAACTTTTAGTCTGTGGGGTTAAACTTAAAAAAGAAAAAAAAAAATTGCGAGGATAAAATTAATTTTTAAATGTTTATTTTATAAAAAAACCAAAAAAGTGTTTTTAAGTGAATTTTTAATTTTTTAAGCAATTTTTAATTTTTTTTTTAGGTTTGGACGCACCTAATGGCTTGAGGGCTTGTCTCTCGAGCCATAAGGTAGCTCCGCTCCTGAATTGCTCATTCCCACTTAGTTGCTTTTGTACGGAGGGTCCAACTCTCTACTTTTAAAAGAAATATTAGTGATTGTTTTTATATTCAAATTTAAGACTATAAATCTTAATATGGTAGTTCTTAATTCTTTTTTTTATTCAAATTATCATGTCCCCTTAACGTGTTTATTAACTATCTCAATTCATCAATTACTGAAAATAATAATAATATTCATAGAAAAAGTACTGGATACCGAATAATTTCAATAATTTTAGCTAAATATTAAATTTAAAAAAAAAAATTAAAAGTCAAGCAAACTTGGTTGTTTTATCCAAAACCTAATTTTTATTTGGAAGGTCCTATTTCCAGACCACAACTACCTTTTGTTTTTCTTTTTTGTTTTTTTTTTAATTGAATAGAGAAAAAGGTTACAGGGGAGGACAGACCACAACTACCTTACTAGAAATAAAAATACTTTTCATTTCATTTGAAAAATTTTCACTTTAAGAAATCAAATTTAATATTAAAAATATTTAATTGATATCTTAAATCAAGTTAGTTGTTTTCTTTGGATAACAAATTTTAAAACGGTAAACTAGGCCACGACCAGAAATTATTTTTGCTGCATTTTCACTTCTTTTTCTCTTATATCTTTTCATATATGTAGTGAAAAAGACCCCTTTCATGTAACCTATTCAGTTTCCTCTTTGCCTAACTAAAAAAAAAAAAAAAAAAAAAAAATTCAAAACCGTAACACTATCCCACATGCGAACTGATGAATGACGGCTAATAATTTCATTTTTTTTTTTTGACAGAATAATTTCATATAATTAATAGATTACCCCGACAGCCAACTGGAAAGTAGGACAACGTGTGTGGAAATATTTAGATAAAATAATAGCCGTCATTCATTTATGGAGTGTATTATACCAGAGACATCTTTTCCCATTTATGTTTTTCTCAAACCAACCAATTTGATTATATTGGTCTTACGCATCCAATAATTCGTTTTTTTTTAAAAAAAAAACTGGATGGAGTATGATCAAAATTTAAAGTTTTGATATTTAACCTTTTAAATAATATAATATTAATATTAACACATTTTTAAAAAAATAAATATAATGTTATATTATTTACATTGTTAAATGCATATATTTTAAATTTTTAACTATAATATAAATATTTTTAATTTCAAATAAATTTGAATAGATCCTTGACTGGCATGTGTGGGTTGTTAGTTTTATTAAATGTTTTTCCACCATTTTTTTTTTTTTTGCAAAGATATTTTTGTTAGTTTTATACAAAAAGGTATATTGCAATTTTCTAGTCATACGAAGAGACATTACTTCAATTAAATGTTTAGAAAAACATTATAAATTTTCTCATAATTGAGAAGGTACCAATAGAGTTAGCAATTCAGGTTAGCGAGTTGAGTTTAGGTCGACTCGCTTAACCTACCAACCTGTTAAGAGTCAACACTAATACAACTCGACCCGCTTAATCTGCTTAATAAACAGATCACAAATGGACTAATCTGTTTTGACTTATTTGGACTAAAAAACGATTGTTTAACTTGTTTAGCCAATTTCAACATGCTCCATTTGACCTATTTTGACTAAAATACAGCCTATTTAATCCGTTTCGATCGAAATACAACTCATTTGACCTGTGTAACCTAAACTCATTTATACCAAATACTAATCCTCTAAGGCCGCCTCGAATTCATAGGTGATATGAAAAATTGTCGACACTAAAGGTACGTGTAATCTATGATAATATTATAGATGTTGAGCCAAACAGCTCACAAGGGACCGTCATTAAAAAAGAAAAAACAACTCACGAGGTATATTGGCATCCCCCACATCTACCTGCCCCAGACGTCCCAACTGCCATGCACCTTTTTCATATGAGGATTTAATAATGTAATGTAAATAGATAGAAATGCTAGTGTAATACCAAAGCTCAAGGGCTCTCTCTGTTTTTTGGAACAGCCCGTATTCCTCTGTGAATGAAATCTCAAAATGTCCTTTTGCCTCCTCTCCCTGATTTGACAGCTCTGACCCATCAATCTCTCTGCTCTGTACACCATCATCTCTGACTCCTTTTCACCTTCCCTTTGCTTTCTTCCTCAATCCCTGACATTCATTTTTCCTCTCATCCGCACCAGATTCCTTCCCTTTTTTTTTTCTCCTTTTTTTCTTTTTTCTTTTTGTTAAAAGATTTATTATTATTGCTCTCATCCTGTTTGTTATTGGTTGTCATGATGTTGATTGGTGGTTCTATTCCTTTTCGCTTGCGTGAATCCAGGCTTTTATGGATTCCTTTTGCACATGCATGATCACCATCCTTCTTTCTGCCCTGTTTCTTTTGCTTTCTGTGTTTTGCTCAGAATTCAGAAATTTTGAATCCTTTTAGCGTAAGACAATTTTGGATTCACTTCGTTGTTGGGATTCTCTGTCAGAAAATTCAAATTTCGAAAGGACAGATTTCGTCATTGGCAATCCCTTTTTTCTGTCGTGTTTCTTTGGCATTGCGTGGATTCCTTTGGCGGTACTTGTTCTTGCGTTCGTCAGAATTGTGGGGTCTGAAAGAGACGGCTTTGTTTGTTTTCAATCATTTCCTGAACCCATTTGGATGAGTATCACATAGGTATCTTTCGGCACTCTCTGCCTTGAATTTGGTATCTGCTTTCTTTCAATTTAACGATTGAATTTAGAGGTGCAAAATCTGTAAGTTGTCATGTCACTATGCTGTTCTTAATCCTGTTTAGTTAAATCTGATGATTTTTTTTTAAGAAACTTTTTCTTTGGGTCTTACAGATTTTCATGGGTGTTTTTTCTGGCTGCTTCCCCAGAAATTCTGGATCGTAAACCTGTGAATTTTCGAGGTTAGACTGGTTATATAACTGGGAGTATATTCCTTTTGATTGCTCTAGCATTCATGCTAGCTGTGTGGGAGCTACAACCTTTTTAAGATGGGAATGATTTTGTTGCTGAATTTTTGTGAGTGAACCTCAAATGGACTTATCGGCCAATTATATGTATACCAAGTTCTTTGGCCGGAATTTGAATTCCATAGCATGCAAATGTGTTGTTTTGGTTGTTGTTGCTCTGGTTATTAGAGCTGTTCTGCTTCCTACATTCTCTGCCTTTGGTGGGATTGAGCAGCAGGACTTGGTGTTCATCCACAGCCGTTCTCTGTCATTCAATTCTGAATTTGGAATCCGGAATGATAAATTCCTGGAGGTTCCTCAAATTGTATGGGGTTTAAACAATCAAAAAATTGCATTTGCAAGAGCTTGTCTAACTGCTCAAATGCTGAACCGAACTCTTTTGATGCCTAGCTTAAGTGCGTCCCTGTTCTACAAAGAAATTGACCTCTTGCAACCCATTTCCTTCGATAAGGTGTTCCAATTCGAGAAGTTCAATTCACTCTGCAAGGAATTCGTCCGATTGGGTCGCTACTCGGATCTTTTGAATCAGACGGAAGTGTATGAGCTTCGGAAAGGTAGTGGAAGGAAGTGGACAATTGAGAGAGATTTAGATCAATTGAGACAGCATAGTAAGGACCCCTTTGATGGGTATGAGGTAATTCGAATAGTCGGGAAGAACCCTTTTTTATGGCAAGATCATTGGCCTATTAAGGACTATGCCAGGGTTTTTGAGTGCTTAGTTTTGGTTGATGAGATAGCGAAAGAAGCGGATTTAGTTGTATCCAAGATTAAAGAGAAAGGAATGGAGGTAAGAAGCAAAATTGAGTCTCTACAAAATGGTGTTAGTTCTGAGAGGTCAACATTGGAACTGGTGCCTTATGTAGCCGTCCACATGAGGATAGAGATAGACTGGATGATTCACTGTAAGAAATTAGAACAGAGATTAAACATAAGCCAAATTTGTAGCAGCAAGGAGGAGATTATGGAAAGAGTGGGGAACATTATGGGCCTGAAGACTCCAACTGTGGTTTACCTTGCTGTGGCTGATAGTCTTCTTGATGATTCTACTATATTGAATGGTTGGAAGGAAGGCTTGCTTCCTGTGGAGAAGAAGAAACTGGGTGTTGATGGGATTTACAAGAAGTATCCATATCTCATTCAGTCGGCAATCGATTATGAAGTGTGCTTAAGGGCTGATATCTTTGTTGGAAACAGCTTTTCTACATTTTCAAGTCTAATAGTTCTTGAGAGAACACAGAAGATGATCAAAACCGGCGTTACAAGCTCATGCAGGACAGATGTAAGGTGGCCGTCTTATGCATATAATATATTAGGGGAATCAAAGGCCCCTCGTAGATGGATGACTAGTATGTCTGATTCAAGCCTTCAAGCGATTAGCTATGGCTCTAATGATATCTCTTGTTGATGCTTGTGGTATGTGACTCGTGCTGCAATCTTTCTCATTGATGTAGATAATGAGGCTTCTCTCCTTTTTGCAATATATAGATTGTCACACTTGTAGAAGTGGTTGGTATAGTTAGAATCACAGAGATTTTTTTGTAGACAAAACAAGTAATAGATGATGTCCAGAGAGCATGATACCAGATTAGGTACATTTTGCTTATATATAATTTTGTGTATTGATTTTATTTTTATTCTTTTTCATCTCAGTGCCATACTTTTTAGTAAATTTTCCTACAGCATGTAATGTATCATTGTTCCATTTATCAGTCAAGTAATAGAGATCCCTTCAAATTCTTCATTACTTGTTGAATTTTCTCAGTTGATGAAGATAAATATGTCGCCTCTTTGAAATTTTGGATCCTGTTAGTTATACTGATCCAGGGATGGGCTTAAATTTTTGTGCGGGCTGCTAGTTAGAGAACAAATGTCTTGATTATCTGTTTGTGGGCGATGAAAAGAAAAAGTGGAAATTTGAAATGAGTTGCACCACTATGCTAGTTGATCTTACCAGAAACTCAAATAGAGGGTTTCTTTCTTTTCTCTTTATGTTTTTAATTTTCCCTGATCTTGCATACGCAATTTAGGTTCATGGTGCAATTTAAAGTACACTTGTTATGCCTGATTCTCTCTTATTACATGTGGTATGACTGTTTAATGCATTCTTTGTAGATGAAGGACATAGGACATGTTTGATACGCAAAATGACTATTTCATTATAAAAAAGAATAACTTTTATTATAAATGAAAGAAGATTGAATAGAATAGCCTTGGTGTTAGAATAAATGATAACGCTCTAATGTTTGAAATAGTTATTCTCATTGTCCATGAAGGAGTGCCTATTCCAAGGCTATTTCATTCCACTACCTTCCATTTTTAATGAAAGCTATTCATTTTTTTAATGGAATAGTCATTACGTGTACCAAACGTAATTTTAGTGATATTTTGTACTATCGCAAAATGTATTGACTTGAAGTTAATAGGAGATATCGATGCACTTGAAACAGAAATTAACATCATAAGAGGGGAAGGAAAATGACAATTAGTTCAGGTTGTTTGCTGTTATACATTATGTGATCATCTGATTTTTATTGAGAGCTTATTAAACTAAAGCTTCTCAAACAGCAGGATATGAAGGCTTGCTGTAACGGATAGAGTTAGGAGGGGATTAGAATTTGTATTAAAGTAGAATTTAATTTAATAAGGGTTATTAGTTATCAATTAGGATTAAGATTAGTTTTATTTTAAAATTAGGTTTATCATTAGTTGGTTATTATTTATCTTATCTTATTGTAAGTGTCTATTTAAAGACACTAGAAAAATTATCAAACTTTTATGTTTGTTATTGAGAGGCTTAGGGTTCTTCGAACTATCTTGAAGAAAGGAGGCTTAGAATTTCTCAAATTGAGTAAAGTATTTGAGTCAAATTCTGTCAGATACAACGATACTTGCTTCAATATATATATATATATATATATATGTTTCTTTCTCTGAGCAAATGGTTGCAGTTTGTTACTTTAATTATGGGATAAGAAAGGTTCAAGTAAGTGTTTAATATAAAACAGAACAGAGATTGTAAATGTTCAATTAAGTGTTTAATACATAACAGAAGAGACTCCTTATTGACTTTGCAAAAGGATATATTCGTTTCCTACTTTTTCTGTGGAAAACTCATTGTTCTCATCCATGTCAGTTAAAGGGAGTTCCTTTCTTGTTGAATGTAATTTCATGTCCCGCTCCATTGAAGTAGGTGCAGCGTTTGATTACCTTCAAGCTCTTCTCACTTCAATAGTGACAACAATTGCATGTTTGCTTTGGATTCTGCCATATTTTTAAGACTTTGAAGTTGCACCTTTGTGTAATATATTTGATGAAGCAATTAGTGAAACCATACGGGAGCTTTTGGTACATCCCATTGAAGTGTAACCTTTCCTCACATGGTATTATGAGAGCGATTATAGATGTGGCAGAGTAGGTGTCCAACGTTTTGTTTCTATATTATCTAAGTGTAATACAGGCAGCGAAAATCAGTATTTTATTTTTTTATTGATCCAAGTATTGATTTTTATTGTCACATCATCGTCAAGTTGTATACTCATATAACAATATGCTAAATAATATTATTATATTATCATTGGTCAGCCCAGAGGCGACTCTTCACTTCCCGCTTCCTTCGCGGCTCAACATCTAGAAGACCCTACTCCAGAAAAAAATAAAAAAAAAAAAAAAAAAACTAGAAGACCCACTTTCATTTCCCAACGGGCAACTCTTCACATTACCATGAAAGAACTACTATGATATGTATAACAAATGATGCCTTGCATCCGGCTCAAAGGCCCAAGCAGTAGTAAGGAGTGTTTTGAGGAGTGGCATGAATGCAACGATGAACAGATGTAGGAATCTTAAGCTCTCCAAGGAAACTTCTATAGGTTTGTATTACAAAAGCTAGCTCGTTCAAATAAGTAGTTCCAAGGGTGGGGAGAGAACAAAATATTAAGATACAATCATTACTATACATAGAGGTTCATTCTTTTACAGTAGGTCATTCTACTCTATACAAACCCCATACAAGCAAGAGGGACAAATGATTTAACCAAAGATATAAATTATAATAAAAAAGATGCCAACCTCATTCAAAGTACCTTATATATAAAATTATATTTTTTTTTAGATTTAGGGTTGACTTCTATCAAAATTAAGTTTGACCTCTCATTCATACTTTGACATGGAGTCGCAAAAACCGATGTCTATTGCGCATCATTAGTCATACATTAAAGTGAAGCCCCTATTTAGTGATTTTACTTCAATTGATTTCAGTACAATCTTTTATGCTAATCTAAAGTCTTGTTATTGCCGCAGACACACCCCATTTAGGCTCTTTTGTAGATTGCTTAAAAAATCATTATTCTCAATGGTTTTAGTTCAATTGATTTCAATGCAATCTTTCCTGTTATGATATCTAAGGTCTTGCTATTGCTACCGGCGCACCCCGAATAGACTCTTTTGTAGATTGCTTCAAAAATCATTATGTCGAGTGGTCCTTTTCTTAGCGCTCAGATAGATAAATCATTGAATTGGACCAATTTTTTGGCCCATTTCCAATTTATTTTTGTTTTTTTTTTAAAAAAAAAAATTTATTTATTAATGTATTAACTGTTTTGGGATTATTGATGTTAGAGATGACAACAAATTATCAAGATGCAAAACACTAGTAAAAGAGCAAACTACCACATTGAGCCGATCGGCAAATACAACTCATGCATCCATAACAGATTGAAAACGTTACATCATCCTCCACCTCTCAAGTGTGGGGAAGTGAGATGCCATTTGGTCCAGAACATGGCAATATGAATCACAATACCGTAAATATCAGCAACTCGGCTAAAAAAAAAAGGGAGAAAACCACCAATTTGGAATGATTCTCCACAAGAATTCTCATCTAGCTTGCAGATGAGAGAGAGAGAGAGAGAGAGAGAGAGATCTTTAAAATGGAAAGATACGTTTTATTGGCTATGCTTCAAGTTCAGTGCCATGGTAAATCTTCCATCAATTCACTGATAAGAAGTGTCATCTATTCTATTTTCTTTCCTTTCGAGAAGAAAGCAAGTGATCAAGCATAAATTCTTCCCCTCAATCTTATGCAAGGACCATCAGGATCACAATTCTCCAGCATGGAAAACTACATAGAAAGAAAGAGGAACTAATTTCTGCATGTTTGTGTAAATGAAAATGGAGTGAATAGAGTGAGAAACTCTTTCCATCCTTTGAAGCACTGTTGTTGGGAAGCTAAGCAGCTTATTTCCTAATTTCAGGAGGAATCATATAATTGCTTCATTGGCTATATTCTTCATAGTAGTTGTCACTTATCACAGAAACAAATCTCTCCAGCCAAGGTAGCTGATGGAGATCCTTCATGGCATCTACATAGGAGTCTGTACAGCGGGGTGGGGATTGGTAAGGCTGATGGTCACTCAGACCAAAACCTCCAGCAAGGAACCTTTGGATCAGTGCCAGCTGTGATCTTTCTTGATCTGAGTATGCATCCATAATCATAGGGAGGGAATTAAAAGTCTCCCATGCCCATTGTTCTGATTCTTGCATAGAGTGGGTATAATCTTCAGAGTTTTCTTCATCCCAAAAGGCACACTGACAGGTCTGTTGGCCGTCCCTATATTCCGCACCACAAGAATAACAAAACTCATGCCCACACCTGGATTTGAGACTCATGTCAGCAAAATCTTGTTTGAAGGAACTCAAAAACCATGCTATTAAAGTTGAATATGAACCACTGAATTCTACACAGAACCTAACAATCTGATACATGTGTACATACAAGAGCAGGATACAATAATACTAGGCAAGAAGTGAAATAGCACTAGAATCAAAAGAGTTGGTTTTTACTGTTTTATAGGTAGGTTACACTTGTATAAAGCTAGCGAAAGTTGGCTGGCAAAAAAAAGGTTTTGAACTGTTCTGCTTGCATCTATGTTTTCGGTGTCAACATGATTCAAATTATTAATTGCTAACTTTCATCTTAATTGAATTATCCAATCCAGACACTGAATGAACAGTCAATTCTACTCTATTTGACTAGTTAAAACAAAGATTCTAAGATGGAGGGATATTCAAGTTTTCTACATATCTAACTTTAGTTGACTCCATGATCATCTCCCTGAAAGCAGGAAAAGAAAAAAAAGAAAAAGCTGATCTTGACATAAAACCAAGGCCAATTCGATGTAGAAAAAGAAATTTAGTCTAGAAATCCGACTCTAAATTTCAGCTTCAATCATTCAGAGGTAACCAGTATTGGGGCACCAAAAAGCTCAAGAAGTTAGGATCACTGCATCAAGACACATCTGCATCTCAAGTTGCTCAAAGACCATTCAAATCAGTGTTACCATGAATTTGTTTTGCCACTATGATTTGTCAATTACAATAACCTAAGCAAGACCCATCTTTCTATTGCTTTCCTGGTTACTCATCATTAATGCCAATATTTGGACTCCTAAGCATGTGTGATGCACAAATTGCTGTTAAGGATTCCACGAAAACTCACATGCAAGCAAATCCAAAACTATACAGGAGGGAGATGGGTGATGAAAAAATTAATGATTCTACATGGAAATATATATTACAGAGTTAATCAAATCTTATTATTAAAAATAGTAAGAAAAAAGTTATGTCAATCTATACCAATTCATTCCAGAGAATTACAACTTAGGCTTTGTCTATTTCAATGTAAAATGTTGTCTGTGTTTTCAGTCGTTTATCTCAATGTAAAATGTTTTTTTGACAGAAAATATGTTTGATTGAAAACATTTTCAGCGCAAACTGCTGATCTTTTGGTGTTTTGCTGACACTTTGAAAATGATCATGAAAACGTTTTTTGACGTTTATTTCACATCGAAAATCTTAATATTTTTATATGACACTCGTATAATTATTAATTTTTCATTCATAATAAAATATAATAAAATTAAAACATCAATTCAATAACTGGATAAATTTATTTTTTCTAATGGAAAATAAGTAAAAATATATATAAAGATTAATCTACATAAATTTAAATATATATACATATTTATTCACTCAAACATATATATATATATGTATATATATATAAGAAATTTAAACAAAATGAACTCTAAGAAATTTCTTATGAGAAAGTAATAGCACATTATCGTCGAGTCATTTTTAGTTTACTTATTTTCAATAGCTGTAAGTCATTTTACGCTTTAAATATCTTCCTTTCTATTGACTTTGAAACAAGCATAGCCTTGGTGTATATTACACTGAAAATCAATGAAGCATAAAATTGAAAATCAACATTAAAACTAAGAGAAGTAATTGTTCAAATATAATCCAAAATGAAATGGAGTAGCTCTATAGGAAAAGCACACTGGTTCTCTTATTATTATAGATGGAACACCAATCCCATAATTTAAAAATGATTTGTGGAAAAGAACCAATGTTGCAGAACTTGGAATAGAAATCTAATTTCAAGAAAGCACTGATTTTTTTTAAAATGAAAAAAAAAAAAAATTGGCTGGACTGATAGTTTCATCAGCTGCACTAGAAACTTTAAAATCCCAGCAGGAACTCATAGAGTGTCAAAGTTCAATAATCACCAAAGAAAACCCTAATTTTAATATTTTGGCTGCATGACCTTTGAGAGTTTTGAATTCACTCATAATGTTATATTTGACTTATTATCTTTAGCCCTTGCTGTGATACTTTCAGTTATTATATGGGCAATGTGCATTACGGAAGTCATGTATCATTATCAAAAGATGCTGATGATCATTATCCTCACTTCTTTCCTTTTCATGCATTCTGCAGTCTTACAAAATCCCCCCCACCCCACAAAACTCCCAAAATAGAGAAACAAAAATATCTAGATTGTGAATGTGAAAGTTAAGAACGACTATATTCATTGCATCAGTAGATGACTACTTATTTTATGTTATTTACTTGTCATAGAATGCAACTATTCTCAAGAAAACATTTCACTAGTAGCTAAGCATTTTGGCAAAATTACAACCTAAAGAATACAATAGGACATGATCTATATCTATAGACAGTGGTAAAGCAAGATACTTACAGTAGCAAGCAAAAACATTATGATTTGAGTGTAATCACAACACTTTGAATTTGTATCAGATATGGGCACTAGATCATGTTGTCATCACTAAAGGTAGGTTTGTATAATACTACCAATGCATAAAATTTAGAAGATTACTTCCTAAATCAGACATCATAGTATATCTAAAATCACTTTGTTAGTTTCAAGAATAAATCATGGCATGCTCTGCTTTTCACCATCCAATTAATGAATTTGTCATAAAGAAAAACCTCAGCAATACGAAGAAAGCAAGTCCCTTACCAGCAGGTCATGTGGTAGCAACCTTGAGTAAGCTCAATCATCCTACGGCACTGCTGACAACGTCTCCACCGTTTATTTTGTGCCAAGCGATGCAAAGTAATGTCTGCCGCATCTCTCTCCTCCAATGGGAGGCTCTGGTACTCTTCACAACTTATTGAAGAATGCCAAGGAACACCGCAGTCCACACAGATAAACTTCTGGCAAACTGGGCACTCAACACAGCTATTATCAGATTGACTTGATGAACTTGCTCTAGCTGACAAACATTCACGAGGATCAAGCAGGACAGAACAACTTGGATATGGACAGTAGATTCTATCTGAGTGGACAACATTTGCTTCTGCAAGTGCTCTCTCTAAAGATTGATAGGACGTGAGTGGAAGAAAAGATCTGCATTCAGCGGTGGAGATATAATATTTGCATCTCAACTCAGGGCACCTTACTGGGACTTGACAGGACTGCACTTTTCCGTCAACATATGTTTTCATACAGTTTGAGCAGAACTTGTGAGAACATTTCATGGTAACCATCATCAGCGATAGCTTGTCTTCACAACAGATGGAACAGTTTTCAAGTGATTTATCACCCTGGAAGGGAAAAGAGACAACCCCCATTGCCACTTGGGCTAATTGCAAAGGCTGCTCAAGATCAATACTGGGAACAAGTTTCAAAACAAAAGCTTCAAGAGTACTGGCATGTTCTAGAATCCTTTCCCTAAGTGCTATCTGAATTGGGATCTCAAGCCTTTCCTTGTGTGTCATCTGCAAGAGATTCAAATCACATCACAACATGCTTGAAACCTCAAAACAACAAAAATCTACATTATTTGTGGTGTTAGGGATCATCGACATGCAATAAAAATCATGCTGAAAAATGCACCCCAACTTAATAGCTGGAGCAAATCAAAGAAATTCTTTTTCTTGATAATTATCTCTCTTCATACTTGGTTCTGAAGGTTCATTTTTGCCTTTGTTTTACTAGAAAATGATTGTTCTAATCAAATTTAATGATTGATTCAATTATTAAGCCAGAAGTATATATTTGATATTTTCTATTCCAAACCTTGTCACCAAATTCCAAGGTCCTGCCTCTATTTTCTTTTAATTACAAGCTAATTCAGAGTTTCCTCAGATATCCTTGCTCTCTGCTTCCACAAGATCAGGAGTTGCAAAACAAAGGAACAACTTTGCTGAGGCTGATCTCTCTTGCAGACTCAACCTTTTGGAAAGAAAGAAAGGAGAAAGTTCGCCTTTCCTTTCACGAAGAGGAGGAGAAAAACAATTCTCCTCTGTTGATCTTCTCTGTGTACTTGTCTTAGGGGAAATTTTAGACCTTGGCTTTCCTTTTGGAATAAACTAAAGGTTAGGCCAAAGGATTCATTGTTGAAATGTCCATTTTCATGCTAAAGCAGAGAATCAATATGAATGATTATACATCCAAAATGCCTTTTATCCCTTTTACCTATGTTCTTTCCATTGCTAACAAAATGTTAGAAGTCAAACATCAGTTGTAGATGACATTTTTATTCATATTTTATTTATATTTATTTTGAGTCTCCGTTCCTCCCAATTCTGAAATGAAGAAAGGAAGGCTTTGAATTGAAGGGCTAGTCCCACCACGTGCTACTCACACATGGTGGCACACACATGCAAGATGCCCTTCTCAGTATTGACACAAGTCCACTAGCCAAAGGTGATTAGCAGGGAGATTTTCACTTAGACTAAATTGCACTTGGTAATTAACCCATAAAATTGCCCTCCCAAGAACAGAAACAACAACCCTTGTAATGAAAGCTTTTTTTATTGGTAAGTTACACATGCACCCGGTGGGACTTGAACCCATGACCTCACCCTCCACCTCGCTACCATGGAGGAGGTACCATTTGAGCTAAAGTTTATTGGTTTGTAATACATGAAAGTGAATCAAGATTAATTAAAAAGAAACACAAAACTAAATTTCAAAGTATAGAAGTTACCAAAGAATTGAAAAAGGAGATATGAAAATGATCTGTTTTGCATCTGGAAATTCTAAAAAAAAAATCCTATAAAGATTATGAAACAATTGCAAGCTATTCATATAAGAATGACAATTCCTATGATATGGTAAAATAAGATGGTAGAGTTTTCCTTAGGGGAAGGAGAATGATATTTCAAACCTTAACCAAAACCTATATCAGGATGGCAATAGTTTTCGAATTTGTCTGACTACGTGAACCTTATCATGAAATTGATAATAATAGATGAAGAGATATCAAATCTTTTAGAATAAATGACTTGCCTGATCATACAACAACTCAGAATCGGTGAAAGCATATACACAACGGATGTTATTTTGCGAAGCCTCCACCAGACCATCCATTAGAGCTAAGTAATCAGCCACAGATTCCTCAACGTGAAAATCGAGCTTTTTCTGCACCTGAATAACAGGAAGATTGGCTGATCTTTCCATGACCACCCCAATTCCAGAAATCCCAGAACCAGAGTCCCCAACATCAGCAATAGAGATGCCCTTGAAGAACATCTTCACTGAAAATTCATCAAGATCGTCTTTTGACTCTTCCTTCACGGATTCTTCAGTCTCCTTCCACACTTCCTCATCCTCGCAACAACTCCGAAAATCTTCCTCATCTTCTTCCCTGACTATATTCACAGAAGCTATACCACCGACAACTGCTTGATCCTCCATTTCCAATTCCAGATTCTCAAATATCCCCCAATAGCTCTGCAACTCTAATACTCCAATATGTGATTTATATCAAAATCTAAGCATGACCCATCTGGAATCAGTGTTTCAACAACTATATTTCCCAAAATCACAAAGAAAACTCCATGTCGAACAGTGATTTTTCAGCTCCAATTGCTAGACCACAATACAAGGAAAACCCACCAAGGAGTCCATCCAAAACTGCAAACTGCGCCATCAACTCCACCTAAAATCACAAACGAAGAATGATATCAAAACAGTGATCTTTGAGCTCCTTATAGAAATCAACATCTGAAAAAAATAAACCCACCAAGGGATCGTTTCCGAAATTCCATATCTCAAAGCCTATTTATTCCCCAATAAACCATAAAACAGTTTACCCCGAAACGAAAAACATCTATGATTTTAGGCTCTTCGACATAAATCAAAATGAACCAAATAAAGTATCTGCTAAGCCCTCCAAATTTGTAGAAACCAAAAACAATTTTCCAGAAAATAATAAACTATAAATGAAATGTACAAAGAGACAAGTGTATTTAATTGAAAGCCAAGAAGTGAAGCTTCCATACCATAGTGGGTTTCTCCGAAACTGGAGGGGAAATATAATCTGATTCCTTTTAGGGGTTTTTTTTTTTTTTTTTCTATTCAATCTGATTCCTTTTGGGGTTACAATTGTTGTTGAAGGGGAAAGCAAGGTCAAGGACTCAAGGGTCTCTCTGCTTTGCTGGCATTCTTCTGTGAGTCTCGTCATATACTGTTAAGCTTGTACAATTCTCTAGATTCCAAGTAATTGAGTGCGATTGACAAAGTATTCTCATTTATTATTTATTAGAATATTAATAAAAATTGATTGAAAGAAATAAGTGTAAAATAGTTTAAATTTTTTATAAAAAAAAAAATTAAAAAACTGTTGGTAATGTTAATAAGAAGTTTGACTTTTTTTTTTTTAATTATAAAAAAATTAGATTGATTTGATATAAAGATGAAATGAATTTTAATTTTTTTTGTGAGAAAAAAATTAAAAAAAAGTTGTTAAATAACGTGAAGAAATGAATTTGAGTTTTTTTGATAAAAAAATAAGAGTGGATTGCCAACTCTTCAGCTAAATTCCACCCAATGCTTTTGATTATGAAAAGGACCTTGAGAAATTTGTTTCAATTTATGATTTAAAAGTGTTATGTATTTTCTAGCATATAAAAATCACTATTTTTTTAATAGTATTACTAAAAAAAAATGTAGAATTCGTTTACGTGTTTGATTTTATTTAATTTTATTTAATTTTTTGTTGACTTTACGGATACGGAGGATAAAAAAAAAAAATTGAAATGATGTTTAGATTATTTAGAAAAAAATGTTTGAATAGGTAAATATATTTAGAAAAAATTAAATATTTAAAAGTGTTAGCATATATATCACTATTTTTTTTAATAGCATTACTAAAAAAAATATATGCTTTTCATATGCTCAAAAATACGTAACACTTTTAAAGAATAGAGTGAAAGAATCTCACAACCTAATTGGTAAGAAAATTATATCCTTATGAAAAAAAAGAAAAAAGAAAAAAAAAGTTGAATATGACTAGAGGGTTTGTAATCCAATCCCAAGTTGATCTGCCCTCAACTTGTTGTAGCCCATAATTTAAGACGGACAAACCCCAAAATTTTTCTTATTCTAATAGATATGTATCTTGATTAGGTAAGACTCTTACATACGCATGCATTTAATTAAAGGATAATCTATCAATGATTGCCAGTAAATAACTCACTAAATTACTTTTATTATTCAGTAATTTATAAGAATAATGTTATTTAGTAAATTTCTATACAATTTAATGATGTAACATTGAAAATTAATTATTGGATAAGCACTTATAAAAAAAAAATTTAATACTATATTATTCGAGTTATATAACAGTCGTATAACGATTTATTAAATAATAATACTCATTTCTTTAAAAGAATGACTTTTTTTATTGACTTAAAACGAATGCAAAGTTCTTAGTCAAATGAAAAAATTTGGGGTAAATCCTACGTTTACTTATGTTGCAAGATTTATGAGAAGATAAATGCTTCACATAAAAAAAAAAAAAAAAAAAGAAAGAAAGAAAAGGTGCTCTTTTGTTAACAAGAATCCTCACCTACATATGGGATTATTCTCTACATAGACATTCCCTATCCAGCTGTTTTGATACTTGGCTCATATTGAAGAAGTTTAATTGGAGACCATTTCGTGAGGCTGGCTTCGAATTAATTGTTCTAAAATATGACCTTACAAAATTGAAGTCATTTTATTTAATATAATTGTTGTGAAGGTCTCCATTGATAAGAAATCTCTTTCCATCAATACAAGTTAAAGCAAATCCCTATTCTATCTCGGAATGAGCTTTCAAGAGAGGATATGAGAATCTCATTGACTTGCGAGGATATATTGTGAGTGTATTAATTTTTAATATGGAGTGTGTAAAAGTATAATGTATATAAAATTACCTTAATTTGAATAGCAGCACTAAAATTTAGATAGCCAACTCTATTGATTTTGTTGCATAACATAGAGTTGTTAGAGAGATTAGAATTAAAAGAGGAAAAATAAAAACAATATTAAGGGGTATTTGTCAAACCCATACAATTGGTTCAAATCTAACTTTGAGCCATTTCTAAAACAAAAATTATTTCAATATTAATGTTGTTTTAGTTTATATACACTTTGTTTATATCTTTAATATTCGTGTTTTAGTCTTTTTATAAAAATATATAGTGTTGGTGAACGGATCATCTATAGTGACTTTAGGTCACCTTCTAGGAAGGAGCTCTACATTTAAAACAAGGGAGAGATCATGAGAAGCCCATCAGTCCCGCAAGATCAAGGGCACTCCGATGCCCGAGTTAGTAGATACTCTCTAAAAAAGGGTAAATCTAAGAAAGATAATGTGCATGTACCTAGCAAGAGCTCCTTTTTAATATATATAGGCTCTAAGTAAGTAGTTGAGTGAGCTGGCCATTAAAAAATAAATTGTCGGGTGTCGTACTTGAGTGAGGGTGTATTAGGGTTTAAGGTTACTGGGTTGTTGGGTCGTCTAGCCGTATAAAACTAGCAGGCCTTTGTGATACTTGAGAACTGACTAGATTTGCTCGAAGGACGAACCCTTTTTTTGAGTCAATTAGATATCCGAACCCTCCATGTAGCACTAATTCTAAAAGTAACGAAAAACAAATTAAGATCATCTGATTAATGTACCATTTATCATCTAGATTATGTGATTTGCCAAACGTTCCATGAAGTCTAAAAGCCAAAAGAGAAAAATCCCAACAAAATTTTCTGTGTACGTGGTCCTGAACTGTACAAGTTGAATCGTTTGAAAGGCACATCAGTGGATTTTGATATATATATTTGTTTTCTAGGGCAGTAGAGGTTGAGCTATATAAATGCAAGCCCCACCCAAATTATTCCCTTACCCAATCACCAATATAAAACTTGGAGGAATAAGAAGAAAATAAGGAATTAAAGTAATAATCTAAGATTCTGAGCCAGAAAGCTTTTGTTTTAAAGATAAGATAGGCACATGGGTCCTTGTCGGTTAGATGAGGGAGGGGGGGCTTTTTCAACGCTCTCACTTGTTTTATTAAAATTTAAAATCACTGTCAAAGAGGTTGTTGTAAAAATAAGACTTGACTTTTTCAACACGCTAAAGTTTTGTAATTTTTTTTTTCTCTTCCTAGAAATTGTCGAAGGCTATGTTTGGCAAAAGTTTGGTTCGAGTTTAAGAGTTTTTAAATTTTAATGTAATATAAAATTGAAAGAAATTGTAAATTTTTTATAAAAATTAATTTTTTTTAGTAAATTTTTATTTAAATAATATAAAAAGTATAATGTAATAGAAAAAAAAATATAAAAAATTATAAAAAAAAATTAATAAAATATAAAAAATTTAAAAACCTAAATCACAATCCATTATAAAATGGGCCGAAATCACTGTCAAAGAGGTCGAAAAATGAGACAAATGATTACCCCATCCTCTCTACTCCTATTACTTAATTGTGAAAGGTGTCGTTTTGTGCATTCACAGCAGTGTAAACAGGACAGAAGTTGTCTAACAAAAGAACAAAACCATGATAGCATATCATAGGAGGATCATTTGTCCATTTCCATTTTTTGTATTAATTATTAGATTACGTACACGTAAATCTTCACCCAAACTTAACGCGGTTTCCACCTTTGAGTGACATTTTGATTGATGTTCTCACAAATCCCCACTGCATAATGAATGTGTCATAATCAGGAATTCTGTTCTATATTAAGGCATAAAAATGAGAGCAATACTCCCATATCGGGTGGATCAAAGTAGGGATGAGTGTCGGTGAAAACGGTAATAATAGAGTCTTTATTATCAAATTGAAATTATTGGTTAATTGGGTTAATTCACTGACTTTATGCCGCTAAAACTAATTTTCAAACTTTTCGGTTAATCAGTTAATTCATTAATTATCAGTCAATTAAGCAGTTAAACATAAGCTTTTTTTTCTCTAGGCCTAACTACTTTTCATGGGCCAAAATTCGTTTTTTAAGGGCCCAAATGATTATTTTTTGGGCTTAAATTTGGATAACCCAGTAACATAGTCAAAATTGACTGTTTTGGAAATTGTTTTGGCAATTTGAGGCCCAAATGGTTTTTTTTTTTTTTTAATTTCTTCTTTCTTAAAATTTAAATTTGACAAATTAATTTGGCAATTTTCAAATTAATTCATTAAACTTGACAAAGCAATTTAGCAGATATCAAAATTAATCCAATACCTTAGAGAAATCAAGAGTTAGAATGCTTAAAAAATACACAATATGCAGGAAACATTAGACATAATATAATATGCATGAAACATTAAACATTATATGTATGAAACATGCTAGAATCTAAAATCACCAATGGAACTCAGGCTGTGTGACAGCCACAAAATCACAAGAAAGTGAGCATTTATATCCTTCTCTTCCCCTTTAAGAGGAAGGGAAGCCTGAATAGTCTCCCAAGGCCACACAATTAGTTTCATCCATCTCATCTGATATCCATCATTTCCTTTGCCACAAACAACTACAATACTACATTACAGTCATTATTACAACTACAACCACAAGCAAGTTATCAAATTTAGTTACAAATTATAACAAGCCAAATAAAAAACAACAATGCTCAAAACGAATCATTCCAAATGTCCAACAACCATTTTAAATTTCTCTCAAAACAAGTAGCAAACCTTCAATATGCTTCCTTCACTTCTATAATCAAACAAATCAAAATATAAATATTAAACATAGAGATCAATAAAAATTAAAAAAGAGAAAAAGACTATAAATAAGTTAAGATACAAAAAAACTTACCAAATACTTTCAATGAAATATCACTCGACAAAGTCCAACCTTTGAGCCTTAATCCACGTCAAATGTGATGGAATTAGGCATCATTTCTACCATATAGAAATTTAAAAAGAATTAGTAAAAAACAATTCAATCAAATAATTAAAACAATGAACAAATATGAAATTTACAAATATTACCTGAGTTAAGCCGGTCGCTCTCTTCATCTTCAACGCCATGCAAGTGTGACTCATCATGCTCACCAAAGGGAGAAGATCTCAACCAATTCTGAGTACATAAAAGAGCATCCACTGTTTTTGGAGCAAAAAAACTCCAAAAATGATCTATAGCACAACCTCCAGTGCTAAATGCTGGCTCAGAAGCAACAGTGGTAATTGAAATTGTCAAGACATCTCGCGCTATCTTGGAGAGAACCAGAACTTTGCCGAATTTACGTTCCACTACATTAAAATATCAAAAGTTTCACTTAGTGTCTCAACATCCTCTACAAAATATTGTTATATCTTCGTCAACACTACATCAAATTTTTGGATGCTTGAAATGAATGGAAGTCCCTTAAAGCATCTTTCTCATTTTATATTTGTAGTACCCTCATCCACTGAAATTGAAGTTGAACTTGTGTAACCCTGCTCTTCAATTGATGACCTAGCCCCACTTCCTCCAACATTCTGGACATAATGCATATATAGCCAATCTAAGACATTCATTAATTTGTAGACAATCATTTCTGCTTTATCTACCCTTACATTACTCGATCATGAACCAAAATTTCACGACATCCATCTTGTAACGTGGATCAAGCAAAGAAGCAACAAACAACAAGGAGTTAATTTTCTCAAAGTCTCCCCAATACTTTTCGTATTTTGATTTCATTTTCATTCCCATGGTACTTGAAAAAAATATCATGACTAGCATAATACTTTGTCAAACAATTAAAACCTTTTGGAGTATAAGGAAACATTAAGAGTTAAGGAAGCAATACACCCAACTTTTTTCCTATCTGGACAAGACTTAAGGAGGGCCAATCTTTGAGGGGATCCCTTCACATACTTCACCATATTTTTGATCCTTACAATTGAATCATCTAAATCCTTCAAACCCTCATGCATAATTACATTGAGAATATGTGCACACCTCACATGAATAAACTCATGGCGACAAACAACTTCGTCATTGGCCACATTTCTTTTTTTAAACAACTCATCTGCACTATCATTAGCAATTGCATTGTGAATTGAAATAGTCAAAAGCCCTACAATCTCCCATTCCACCAAACATTGTTATACTTCCCTCGCAATCGTTTCCCCCTTGAGATCTAAAACTTGGCAAAATGCTAATATTCTTTTATGATATTTCTAAGTAGAATCAATAAAATGTCCAATGACACACATGTAATTCATATTTTGAATTGAAGTCCACGTGTTAGTGTCAAACAAACCCTTTGACTAGTCATCATAAACTTGGTCTTCGTTGTATTCTTAGTCTTCATATACAGCTTGACACAATCCTTCATCACTGTATAGTGAGAAGGAAGCTTAAATCGAGGCTCAATAAACCTAAACAATTTCTTAAACCATATCCTCTTCCACAATCCAAAAAGGCATCTCATCAGGAATAATCATCTCACAAAGTAACTCTCTAACATGTTTTTCAGAATACTTTGTGTAATACCCCGATTCTAACCTTAGTTAAGAGTTGGAGTATTTTGGACCTTGGGGTTAGTTGAAGTTAAGTTGGGGCAAGTTCGGAAGGATTTTAGGGTTTGGTTGGATCTCCAGGTCATTTTCAGACCTAGAGGATCGATCCTCCTATCATGTCAGTGACAGGATCGATCGTCCTCTTTTCAGGATCGATCTTATTGCGTCAAAATGTGATTTTAGGGTTTTTAAAAGCCCTACTACAGCCGTAACCTCTATAAATTCATCCTATACTTTTTCTTAGCCTATTTGCATGAATTCCAAGTTGTGGAAATGCTGTCGGAGCGTCGTGTGCCGTTTGAATCTTATTTTTTCGTTCTTCGCGAGTTTTGAGAGTCTCTAAGTCTTGCTAGGTTCATCATTGTTCATTTGTTTATTCTCTTAGGTCAGTAGGGTTTTTTTCTTGTTCCAGTGTCGTAGTTTGTGTCTTTTGTTAGGGTGTGATTCATTTTATTGTTTTAGAATTGTTGTGGAGTCGTTTAACCATTTAGTTTGAGTTTTGACCATAAGATTGTTAGAGCTTGACCCTAGATGTGTTTCAGAGATTGTGAGAGTCGTTCTAGGGTTGTAATAGGTCGTTTTGGAGGTCGGAACCATTCTGGATGCATTGGAAAACATTTTTGCCTGTCCAGGATTGACTGTTCATAGTAGGATCAATCACAAACTGTCAGGATTGATCTTGACCAGCATGATCGATCGTCACCTGGCAGGATTGATCCTGCCCTAGCTAGGATCGATCCTCCTCTTGTCCATATCCCTGTTTCGTCAGTTCTTGAGTCCTAGGTCAGTGTCTTTTGTTCGAGAGAGTTGTCTAACATTAGGGTTGTTTGTAGAGGATCATCTTGAGGGGTTTGGAGTCAGTTTTTAGGAGTTATCCCACAACTCAGGTGAGTGATTCTCATATGGATACTGTTGTGTAATTGCATGGTACAACATTCTATTTTATTATGATCAAGAAAATATGCATGACTTTTATTGCATGAATCTTTTTATGAACATGTGAACTTTTTTTTTTTTGGCATACAAGATAATTGAGAATATGAGATAAGTTGACATTTGTGTAAGCATTTATTGTCATGCATGCATGTAAAAGACAGATAAAATAATGTGCTTCCATTACACGGGCAAAGCCCTATGGTCTTTGAGTATTATATAATTGTCTTTGGATTCAATAGACTAGCTAACTTGTGCAACCATGTTTACATGGTGGTTACGACTATAACATTGTCTAGCAGCATAGGCCACCAAGGGTTGGACCTCGTCGGGCTATTGTATGACGTTCATTAGTTTGTGCAATATTCGGAGTGTCAGTATTGTACCAAATGTTCTTTCGAAAATGTGCAAACTCAAGTGGAAAGGGGTAAGGGCCCGAGTACATCATATGAAGTTGAGCTATGACAGTATGATCAGATTATCATGTATTGCATTGGATATCTTTCAAATGTTATAATTGCCTTACACGATGATATGATTTTAATGAATGGAAACCTTTTACAAAACCTATGAGTTTACAATATTATGTAACTATTCCATGTGGTTTAATCTCACTAAGTGGTGGACTTACACTTGATCTTTGTTTTATTTTTATCTGTGGAATACTTCGGTATTTCATAGATAGTCAGCAGCCTTCAGATGATGGACCCATTAGCGAGATATGTTCATGTGGAGGATATAGTTTGGGTTATCCTTGAGGAGTTAGATTCAGTATGGCTTCAGGAGATATAGGATAGAGATATGGTGACCTGATGAGAGTTATTGGACGTGATTTATATGATTTACTTGCTTAAGGCTCGTCCGGTTTATCCTTAAGAGTTTATGTTTACTTTGGAGACTTTGTTTACTCTAGAGACTGTATTTGTTTGGTTTAAGTTTACTTTGAGATGATTCAGTTTTGTTCCAGATATTCTTTTAAATGATATAAGATTATGGATTATTTAGTGAGTTGTCTTGCAATGAGCTAGGATTCTTCCATTGTGATTGTTAGATAGATCTATTCAGACTTGTTTATTCAGTAAATGAGTTTGGAGAGGCGCCACGAGTTTACTATGGTTTGATTAGTATTCGGCGGGGCGTTACACTTGGTAATCATTAAATTGTTACAACTGTTACCACTCTCAATCTACTCGGTCCCAAAAGTTAACTTAGATTGAGATTTATCTTGTTGAGCTTTTAAGCACTTATTCTTTACGCATGCTTTAACATGATACAGCATGTTAGAGGTGCCATTGTTTTTTCTGTGGCATTTATATTCGGCCCCACAATAGTTACAATGTGCCATATGGAAATTTTCAGGACTATTTATATCTTTAGTAAAATGGTCCCATGCTGTGGATTCTTTCGAAACATTTCTTAGTCTTTTTTTCTTAGGGAGTGGTGGTCGTCCACCACGACCACCATCTGCATAGCACCAGCACTTCTAATCCTATGGGTATCCAACTCATCACGTTATCAGAGGTTTCTTCAACAGCTATTGGGCTTGGGGCACTATTAATAGGAGAATGTGGATAAAAAGAAGCAATAGCTAATGAATAAGGTGTAGGTGTACGTATACTAGTGCTAGTAGGTGTAGGTGCATCCATTTAAAAATCACTAAATAGTAACTCTAACTCAATAAGGTGATCTATCATTGATTTATTAACTGAACAACTCAAAAACCTATTTCAAGACCTTATGATAATCAGAATTGAAAGAACGAACACAAGTCCCCATTAAATTCAAACCATTACACATAAGAGTACTCAGTACTTCAATCAGAAAGGGAACCCAAACAACCAAAATACCCACAAAATCATCACCCAAAATTTGCTCCAATTTCAGCCAATACAAAAAGATCACCAAATTAAAACCCAAAAATTATATCCCAACAAATCAAGCATTCGAACATTAACCGAAAATTAGCATTCAAACCCCAATATATCAATTTATATAAATTTGAAAATTCATTACCAACAGCTCAATCTATAGCCAGCCACAACCACACAAAAAGACATAAGAAATTAAATCAAAATACACATTAGATAAGACCCACAAGCCACAAAGAAGTATATAACTAAGAACCAAATAACCGAACACATTGATGAGTGTTGAATGTTACATATTCAAACTCCCTAATTCGCATATGTTAAACCTTAGTTTGTATTGTTATATAATATTTTAGTGTGTTTTAGTGTTTTATCTTATTTTCAGGTCTTAATAAAAATTCAAAGCATATTATTGACATTAAGCTTGAAGATGATTTAAGAAAAGTTGAAGTGCTGTTGAAGTGGTGGGGATCGACACTAGACATCAGGGATCGAGCGCCAGCCAGAAGCTTGGCGCTCGAGCACCAAATTTCAGGGATCGAGCACCGTTGAACCTTCCAGACTTGGAAGATCTTTTGTGACAGCTAACAACGGTGGAAGATATTTTTTGTCAAAAAATTGCGGCTTGCCAGTCTATTGTAGGTGCCAAAATCCATCCTTAGAGCTGTCCTACACCACTTGGATCAAGATCTTTGTAGCTTTGACTCATCTTGTAAAAGATCTAAGCTCTCTTCCTCTATATATTCAAAACTGATGAGAGAGGCAGAGAGCTCGGTTCTTAGCATTTTCTTTTGTGTTTTTAACTTAGTTTCAATTATTTCTTGCATTAGACAGTAGGTAGAACTGACCCATAGCACTACAATCCTTTAGGAAATGGTTTTCTTCAATCTAATGAAGAAATCTAAATCCTTCATGAGGAACAAAACCCCCTTGTAGGGTTTGATGTAGCCCAATCCAAAGTACTATGGGTTGATTGTATTTAGCTAGGATTTTGTGCAAATGGTGTGATGATTGTATATGCCTAAGGATTGTTCTTAATGTTATACCATTTAAGATGAAGATTGTTTCTTGTCTACGAGGAATTCATTTGAGTCTTGAATGATTTCTATGTTTCCAATGTTTTTGATTGAGGAAGCATAGGTTATGCAATGATGCTTGTGACATGATTTTATCTGAGTTTGATAGGGTATGCTAAGGACCACGACTCAATCCACACTTAGATTAACTTATAATAGGTGGATAGAGGAGTGGAAACCTATGATATTTTATGCTTATTTCATGAGATTGTGTAGGCTATTGAGAGAACTTATATCGCATGCTAGGGAACAAGAGTTATTTCACATGTAGGATGTTAGGTGAGAGGCTAGTGCAAAACTATGATGCTTTATTATTTTCTTTTGATAGTATTTTCATGTTGAGTTCGTTGTAAGGATTGACAACCTTTACACGCTCATATTATATTTTTGCTTAAGATCCATGCTAGTTACGGTTTGCTTGTGGTATGAGGATTGAGTGAAATCAATTCCCTATACTTCCCCTACTACTTTTAACTCAATTTGTGTAACTTAGTTTAAGTTTATGTTGTTTAGTTTTTAGTTGAAGGAAAATCACAAAAACATTTCTTACTTATGAGTTAGGTTAGGCGCGACTTTAGAAATTTCATTATACGCAACCAAACACAATCCCTGCGGATGATACCCTCTTTTAGAACTATCCTGTAAGGGTACAATCTATCGCGAGCGGTTAATTATAAATTTTTAAATCGGTAGCGGTCACGCGCGTATCACACATGAAATGAAACCAAATTATAAATTAGAGCAAAAACAAAAACAAAAAAAATGAGCTAAGAGCCTAAGACTTAAGAGAAACAAGGACTTATAGAAGGTCAAAACCAAATTTGGTCCGGTGTTGGATGGATCTTCAAATTTTCGACTCAAAAGTCTAAACTTTAGACTTCAGATATTATGCCAAAGACAAATTTGAAACATGATTAGAGTAACAGCAAAAGAGGAAGGGCTTATAGTAGAACCTGGTGGGAGAGAGCGGCAGAGAGAGAGGCTAGAGCTGAGTGGCAGAGAGAGAGGCAAAGAGGGAGGTGAGTGATGTTGAGCGGCAGAAGCCAGAGAGAGAGGTAGAGGGGGAGGTGAGTGGCTGCGGTTCTAAGTTTCTAAGTGAGGTTAGAGAGACGAGAGTGCGAATGAGATGAGAATGAGGGTTAGGGTAGATAAATTAAAAATGTTTTCTGAACTTTCAAAATGGCGTCGTTTTGTTTTAAAATGAATATATGTCGGTTCGGTTTGATTCGGTTAACCGATTAAAAAATTTCTATACTAGTTAACTGAACTGAACCGAAGTTAGTATAAAAAATTTATACCGAATATTGACTAATAGTAGTCGGTTGTCGGTTGGTGACGATTCGAAGGTGGTCGGTAGGCGATTAATAGTTAATCTATCCACCCTTAGATCAGAGTAAGACAGTTATTTTATTAGAATTGCCTACTCAAACCAATACATCAAAGTGATACTACCAAGTCATTAACCATAGATTAATTGCAAGGTGTTGGGACAGTTTCTAATTCATGATTGGATCTCTTACAAAAGAAAGAGAGATTAAACAAAAGAGCTTGCTGGGGCAAACCAGAGGATGATAGCTCTGATGCCTAAGTTAGTTATTACGCAAAGATGGATAATGGCTAAAAGTGAAAGAAGGCTTTAGTTAGAGCATGAGAATTGGTAGATTCAAGAGTCTTGTTACCTGGTTCGAGTGCCGCTTTTATAGTTGTTGAAGATGACGGTTTAAGCATTCAATGAGGCATCAAAAGCAAATCTTCGTGTTCCCCCTGACTCTAGGGTTGGGGATGGCGCTCGTAGGTGTTAGGGATCTAACGTGCGCAACGGAAAGAAAGACGCGATGATCCCAAGGAACTTTTGCTTCAAGATAAACAACGCTAGATTTAAAATAAAATATAGAAGATAGTGTTGTTTACATGAATATTCGGCCTCTCCTAGGCATGTTGGGCTATATGATAAGTGCTGAATGTTACACATTCAAGCCCCTTAATTCACATATGTTAATCTCTTCGTTTCATTATAATATGATTTTTTGTGTTGTTTTTGTGTTTTTCCCTTATTTTATAGGTTTTGGAAGAAAATAAGTCAATTCCATCAACTCGAGCTCAAAACACATGAACTATGCAAAGTTGCTGAAAATCTGACCTTTGTGCACTATTTTGGCCATAACTCTTAGCTCAAAACTCGGATTAAGGCAAGGTCAAGTGCGTTGGAAAGAGGACTCAAAGAGGAACAAATCATCAAGAAAAATCTAAAGCAGATAAGGTTCGCTCAAGCGACTTATCAAGATGGCTCAAGCGACCTTGCGCGGTGAACAGTAACGTTGGCAGACCCGATTTAGAAAAATCCTAAACCTACTCCAACTCGATTTTGGACTTTCTAGGATGCACGAAATTGACTAGGGTTGTTCCTAAACTCTATAAATACTCCCCTAAGTCCTCCAAAACAAATACACAAGCTTGAGGAGAAGAATCAAAGGCTTTAAAGAAGGGTTTTTCTTAGTTCTTTATTTCTTTTTAGTTTTTCTTTGTTATTTTCTTATGGAGATGATTTTCATCCAAATTATGTGTAGCTAATACTTTAGTTAGGGCTCGATTGAAGCCCTAATCATGTCTCTTTAAGGTTTCAATTTGTCTTGCTACAATTCATATTTTGATGCTTAACTTGATTATTTCCGGTTTTCTTGAATTTCTCACATTTATGTGTTTGATTATCATATGCTTGTGGTATGGATATGTTATTTAGGTCAATTTGGATGGCCGAGTCCTGGGCCTAATAGAGTAACAAAAGAACCCTATCACAGGTTCTTGGATTAATCAACATGGAAAACCGGAGTAGATACCATGCTTTAGGCTCCATGTGTTTGTCGATCTCCATAGTTTTATGCTTTCTTGAAGAACAACTTAGTAGATGCCATGCTAAATCCTTTAAGAAAGAAAAGAGTTAGAGTAGATGCCATGCCTAACTTGTTGCTTAGGGAGATCAATAGCCTAAGGAGTAGATGCCATGCCCTTAGGTTGGCAAACATTGAGTATCTTGATATGGTTGTAGCATTGTGCATATTGTTTACCTTATTTGAGTATGATTAGCGGTGGATATCGAAGCCCTAGCCCTTTTATATTGTTAATTTCAATGCAATCATTTATTTTGTTCCATTCAACAATATCTTTTTAGGAATTGCTTTTTAAACATAGTTTACCAATCTTCGTGGGAATGATCTTGTATTTGCCGTCTATACTATCGTTTTGATCTTGTGCACTTGCGAGTAAAACGTGCATTTATTTAGGTGGATATTTGTACAACACTATATAATTCTTCTTGCATTATATAGTTAGAGCATGAGAATTGGTAGATTCAAGAGTCTTGTTACCTGGTTCGAGTGCCGCTTTTATAGTTGTTGAAGATGACTGTTTAAGCATTCAATGAGGCATCAAAAGCAAATCTTCGTGTTCCCCCTGACTCTAGGGTTGGGGATGGCGCTCGTAGGTGTTGGGATCTAACATGCGCAACGGAAAGAAAGACGCGATGATCCCAAGGAACTTTTGCTTCAAGATAAACAACGCTAGATTTAAAATAAAATATAGAAGATAGTGTTGTTTACATGAATATTCGGCCTCTCCTAGGCATGTTGGGCTATATAATTCTTCTTGCATGTTTGATGATGAAGAACATGAAGAACTTTTTCTAGAGTGTTAGGTCTTAGAAATTGACCATATTTGGTGTGACAAAACTAGTCTCATTGTTTGTAATACCCCTATCCTAACCCTCGTTAAGATTTGGGTATTTTAGACCTTAGGGTTAGTTGGAGTCGAGTCGAAGCAAGTTCAAGAGGATTTTGGAGTAAGGTCAGACCTCTAGGTCATTTCTAGACCTGGAGGATCGATCCTAGCCATAAGAGGATCGATCCTTCTGCTGTGTCAACACCAGGATCGATCCCAATAATATCAGGATCGATCTTATTAAGTCAGAATGCGATTTTAGGGTTTTCTAAAGCCCTAGTGCAGCTGTAACCTCTATATATTCATCATAAACTTTTTCTTAACCTATTTGTATGAATTGCAAGGTATGGAAACACTGTCGGAGTGCTGTTTTTCCGTTTGAGTCTTCTTATCTTCATTTTTTGCGAGTTTTGAGAGTTTCTAAGCTCCGTAAGGTGATGATTAGTTGCATCAATCATCATTAAGTATTATTTCGCTTTTGTTTTATTCTATTAGGTCAGTAGGTTTTTGTCTTGTTTCAGTGTCGTAGTTTACATCTTTGATAGGTTGAAGTTTATTTTATTGTTCTAGAATTATTGTTGAGTCATTTTTCTGTTTACTTTGAGTTTTGATCGTAGGATTTGTAGAATGTGACCCAAGATAAGTTCTAGAGGCTGTGAAAGTCGTTCTAGGGTTATAATATGTCGTTTTAGGGGTCGGGAGTATTTTTGATGTGTCGGAAAATGTTTCTGCCAGTCCAAGATTGATCTTGATTTCATTAAGATTGATCACAGGCTGTCATGATCGATCCTCAACAGGGAGGATCAGTCTTGACCAATCCAGGATCAATCCCAGCTATCCCAGGATAGATCCTACCCCTATTTAGAACCCTATTTTTGTCAGTTTTTGAGTCCTAGGTTAGTGTCTTTTGTCCAGGAGAGTTGTCTAACGTTATGATTGGTTGCAGATGATCATCTTGAGGAGTATGGAGTCTTTGTTGAGGAGTTATCCGATTCAGATGAGTGATTCTCACTTGAAAACTGTTATGTATTGCATGGTTACAACATTCTCTATTATGATATGATCAACAAAACATGCATGACTTTTATTACATGAACTCTTTTTTGAACATGTGAACTCTTCTTTTGTGCATGTTAGATAGATCCCTTCGACATTGTTTACTTAGTAAATGAGTCTTGGGAGGCGCCACGAGTCTACCATGGTTTGGTTAGTACTTTTTGGGGCGTTTCACTATTATTTTTACATCACAAGGGTTTGATGTGTAAAAAGTTTGAATTTGAGGGTTCTACATCATTTTGTCATGAAGTGGTTATGTAGCTGTCATGACGAAGTTGATCTAAGAAGATTTTGAATTTTCTGCCTGGTTCCTTCATGTAGCCATCATGATGAAGTTGATTTGAGAAGATCTTAAAACTATTGCATGGTTTCGTCATGAAGAAGTATACTAAAGAAGGTTTTTGAAGCTACCGCGAGGTTCCATCATGAAGACGTCATGACGGATTTGTTCTAAAGAAAAGCGTTTGATTGCCTCCGTCACGAAGCTGTCATGACGGATGTGGTTGTAAAGAAGTTTTGTGTTCCAAGAGAGATTAGGCACTTCAATATCACCTAGACATCACCAAGGGATCATTGGGAAGTCGTGACATCACCTGGGATAGTTCCATACGTCATTTGGACGTCAAAATGGAGTTATAATGTCCCTAGACTAATTCTAGGCGTCATGACGTTTTGAGGCAGTATGTTATTGCCCATTTCGGTCATGACGGAATCTGCAAATTTGCAGAAACTTGCAAGCGATTTTGGACCTAGAAAAAGTCCGAATTTGAAGATGCTTGTGAAACATAGAGTTGTAGATCTGGGAAAGAGCTGTCCAACGTCGTTGGGTTTGCATCATTTGAAGCTCGGGATCAAAATTTATGGCCAATATACCCTTACTGGTTTGTTTATTCCGAAAATTCCAGATTTTCCCTTTCTCATTCTTTAAGTAGAGAAGGATGTTCATTTTGGTTTTTAGACCTCCAAGCACGAAAATAAGAAGGGAGAGTCTCTAGAGAAGGGTTCTTACTTCTCTATTGTATTCCAAGAGAGGATGTGAACAAAGCCTTGAGCTTTCCCTTTCTTGATGTTGTGATTCTTCGCATTGTTCTTCCAAGCTTTGGATGTTCTTGTATTGGTGAGGAAGTGAGAGTATTCGTTCGCCATTGTTGTTTCAAGAGAGATGTGTTTCCCTCTCTTGATTTGTTGATGATATAGCCACAACCATTGTTGTACAAATATCCATATAAATAAATAGACAAATAAATGCATGTTTTACTCGCAAGTGCACAAGATCAAAACGATAGTATAGATGGCAAATGCGAGATCATTCACACGAGGATTGGTAAAATATGTTTAAAAAGAAATTCTGAAAAAGATATTTTGAATGAAACGAGATAAAAATATTGAATTGAAAAAATAATAAGAAGATAAGGTAGGGTTTCGATATTCACCACAAATCATATTCCGTTAAGGAAACAATATGCACAATGCTACAATCATATCAACATACTTAATATTTGTCAGCTTAAAGGTATGGTATTTACTCCAAAAGCCATTGATTTCCCTAGGCAACCAATTAAGCATGGTATCTACTTTAATTATTTTATTTCTCAAAGGATTTAGCATGATATCTACTAAGTTGTTCTTTGAGAAAACATAATTCTATGGAAATCGACAAACACACTAAAACCTATAACTTGGTATCTATTCCGGTCTTTCATGTTGATTATCGTAAGAACCCGCAATTGGTTCCTTTGTCACTATATTAAGCCTAGGCAGAGACGGACTTACGTCCGGGCCGGGGGGGGGGGGGGCATGGCCCCCCTGTTCTGATTTTTTTTTAAAAGTATACTGTACATATCTGATGGGGGGCTGTGGCCCCCCTAGTTTTGAAATTCTTTAGGATAGCTTAGGGTATTTTGGGTATTTGGTTTCTAAAAAAAGAAAAGAAAATTAGGGGGAGTTGACATGTGGACTTCTAGAAGTATCCTTAAGAGAAAAAAAAAAAAAAAAAAAAAGACAAAAGAACAAGACATAGTCGTAGAAAAGCAACAGAAAAAGGGAAAAAGAGAAGAGAAGAAGAGAAAGGGAGAAAGGGTGAGGAGTTCGGACCATTCGGTTGCATGTGGTGGTTTGTTTTTTAAGGTAATTTTCTTTTCTTTTTAGTTTTCTTGCCTATAGTTTTAGAATGAAATTTTGAATTGATTTTAGTGTTCTTGGCTATGGAGAAAGGATTTTTGAAATTTTTGGGATTTTGTTGAGTATTTGTCTGAAATTTTCTTGGGTGTTAAGAGATTGAAGTTGTGTGGTAAAGTTATGGATTTTTATAGATTTTATTGCTATAATTGATTTTAGGTATTTGATTGTTTTTTTAGAAATTTTAAGGTATATGAGTTGTGTTTATGGGCTGTGATGTAAAAATGAAAAATGAAGATGATGATGATGATGATATCTTTGTGCTGTATTAGAGGTCATCTACGAACGATTGGTTTTGCAGGCTTATGATAACCAAATTATTTTTTATTTTTTATTTTATTTTATTTTTTTATCTCATATATGTTACTAGCCTCTCTCTCTTTCTCTCTCTCTCTTTAATGGGTTATGATCGAATATGTAAGAAGAAGGAAACAAATTATACAATCAATTTTAAACTGATTGTATATTGTGAATGATTTTAATTATCTTACCATTATTCTGTATTTAATTATCTTATTCTTTTTCTAACACTTCTCTTAACTTTAAATGATGTTTAATATATGATGAATAACTATATATTTCTCCAAAAAAAAAAAAAAAATTAATTACTCAATCATGGTTCAAACATGGCTATTTTACATAATTGATATCTTGCCACTGATCAAAAGGAAAGCTAGGTATATATGTCTTTCTATAGTCTTCGTGAGCTCTTGACAATTCTATGAGCATGCATGAGCTGATTAGATAGCTAAATATTAATTGTGCATGTTTCCTTTTTTTTTTTTTTGCACGAAAAGAAAACTGGTTTTTTGTTGTATTATGTGTTCTTATTTTTAAATTTTTGTTTAGTTATGGGTTTTGATGAACGTACCATTTCTTTTGCAATTTGCAGAATGAAAATATTGATTCCCCATTGCTTTTGTATTGGTCTGAAATTACCCTTTCGTTTATTTGTTATTTGCAGTGATATTGGCTTGGGAAAAGCAAGTGAGGAGAATAGTAGTGGTGGCAGTGTGGTCTGGGATTTCGGATCTGCAAGGCCCCCCTGTTTTGTTGCTGTGAGAGCTGTAAAATAACTTTTAGAATAGCAATCAAAAGGTATGCTCTAACATCTATTGAGCTTTGAGTCAATAAATTTTTATAAGTCCAAGTCATATGAATTTTTATATAAAATGTATTTGAAGTTTAGATTAAGAAGAAGGGCGTTATTGTGATCTTGCAAATTGGTGGATAATATGGATTCTTCGCACTCGCAGACTTGCAGAGTGGACAAGGTATGCTCTAACCTCTATTGAGCTTTGAGTCTATAAGTTATAATCTATTGACTATTCAATTTCAATCTATTTCGTTTCCAGTTTCCCACTTCCTTCATTTATTAGCATACTTGCTTTTCTTTTTCTTTTCTTTTTTTTTTTCACTACAAAATTAATTATAAAATGTTTATTTGTTTGTTATTAAGTATAATAATTTTATTGTCATTCAAATTAACTTACCTAAATACCCTAGTATTACTATGTAAATTTATTTGTAGATAATAAAAAAGCCAACTACAATTGTTGACTTTTTCAAAAGAAAAAATGCACAAAGTTCAGAATTTAGTGTTGGTGATACATCATCGCCCACCTCTGATATCCCAATTTCTGAGAATCCTTCTACAAAATTTCGAAAAGTTGATGTAAAAGAAATTGATATTAGTTCATTGGAGCGTGATCCTGGTTTGCGTCCTCAAATATGGGATTATGATGTTAATCAACGAGATGAAATTTGACGCGCCTACATTAAATTTGGTCTGTACCAAAAGATTCTTAAAGAGTACAAGAAATCTGGACTAGTCGGTCATCTTCGTAGCTTTCAACCTTCATGGTTCAATCTATTTCCTTCATGGCTTGAATATTCACCCGAAAAAGATGCATCATTTTGTTTGCCATACTTTCTCTTTAATAAGTCATCTGGAAATCCTTCGAAGTGTGCTTTTACTGTTGATGGATTCAATAATTGGAAGAAAGTTAGAAGTGGAAATGATTGTGCTTTTCTCAATCATATAGGGAAAGATCCTAATTCAATTCACAGAATTGCCAAGAAGTCATGTGATGACTTGATGAATCAATTTCAACACATACAAAAGGTTATTGATAATTTTACTTCTGAACAAATTGCAAACAATCGGCTACGGTTGAAGGCCTCAATTGATGTTGTTCGGGTGCTTGCATTTCAAGGTGTTGCTTTTAGAGGTCGAGATGAAAGTGTGTGTTCAACCAATCATGGAAATTTTCTTGAAATATTAGATTTGGTGGTTTCATATAATAAAAAGGTTGCTGAAGCGATAGATAAAGCCCCCCAAAAATGCCTCTTACACATCACCAAAGATACAAAAAGAAATTTTACATGTTTTTTCAACCAAAGTGAAGAAGGAAAATTGTGAAGAAATTGGTGATGCGAAGTTTTGCATAATTGTTGATGAAGTTTGTGATGAATCAATGAAGGAGCAAATGACTATAGTTTTAAGATTTGTCAACAAAGATGACTTTGTGCAAAAACGTTTTTTGGGCTTGTTCATGTCCCTAATACTGCAGCATTAACCCTAAAAAATGGGATATATTTTGTATTGTCTAATCATAAGCTAGACATTCAAAATATTCGAGGGCAGGGATACGACGGTGCAAGTAACATGCGAGGTGGGTGGAATGGGTTACAAGCTTTAGTTTCAAATGATTGTCCCTATGCTTACTACATCCATTGTTTCGCACATCGGTTGCAATTGGCATTAGTGGCGGCATCAAAAGAAGTTATTCTCATTCATCAATTTTTTACTAAATAGACTTATATTGTCAATATTATTGGTGCCTCATGCAATCGTAGTGAAGAATTGAGGGTTGCTCAAGCTGCTGAAATTGCTCACATGATTGAAATTAATGAGATTGAGAGTGGAAGTGGACTTAATCAAATTGGTACTTTACAGCGGGCTAGAGATACTCGTTGGAGTTCACATTTGAGATCAGTTTCTAGCTTGATAAAAAATTTTAGTCCAACATGTGAAGTTCTTATTAAAATCATTGATAATGGAACTACTTCCTCTCAACGAGCAGAAGCAGACTCAGTTTATCAAGAAATGACTTCATTTGAATTTGTCTTCATTTTGCATCTCATGAAAGAAATTATGCTGATTACCGATCATCTATGTTGGGAATTACAATGCAAATCTAAAGACATTTTGAATGCCATGCATCTTGTTTCGTCTACTAAAGCGTTTATCCAAGAATATAGAGATGGTAAATGGGATGTTTTGCTTACCAATGTGAAATTATTTTGCGAGAAACGCAACATAGATGTCCTAGATATGAATGCTCGTTATATTGAGAGACGAGGTCAAGCTCGCCATCAACAAGCTGACTTGACAATTGAGCATCATTTTCGAGTGAATATTTTTTGTGCCGCAATAGATTCTCAATTGCAAGAATTAAATTGCCGAGTTAGTGAGCATGCAGTGGAGTTGCTTATTCTCAGTTCAGCTCTTGATCCTCGAATTGCACGTGAATCTTTCAGAAGCGGTGATATTTGTCAATTGGTAAACAAGTTTTATCCACAAGACTTTACCGATCTTGAAAAAGAACAATTGCAAATAGAACTTCAGCATTTTGAGCATAATATAGTTCAACATTCAGACTTCCAGAGCTTGTCAAATATTTCAGAATTGTGTCAATGGTTGGTAAGCACTAGAAGATCAATTGTCTACCAACTTGTTTATCGAGTTGTTGTATTTATGCTTACTCTTCCCGTTTCAACCGCAATTACAGAGCGAGCGTTTTCAGCCATGAATATTGTCAAAACTAGGCTTTGTAGCAAAATTGAAGATGAATTTCTGACTGATTCTTTGATGATGTATATCGAAAGAGAAATTGCAGCGAAGTTTAGTACAGATTCAATCATAGATGATTTTCGGGATCTAAGAGAACGTCGGGTTCCATTTTAATAGATAATTGAATTGAAAATTGTAATATTTTGCTTCTATTTTCTTAACACTAAATGAATATGTGTTGATTTAATCTTTAATCTTAATATATTTCTCATCTAGTATTCAGCCCCCCATTTTAATATATTTCTCATTTACACTTCGGCCCCCCTCGACAAAAATTTCTGGTTCCATCCCTAAACCTAGGACTCTGTCATCTAAATTGACTTAAATAACAAACCCCACATGATATATGCATAAGATGATCAAGCCAATACATAACTCATATGAAGAACGAACAAAAACCCGGAATAAATCAGTTAAGCATCAAAACATAAATTGTATCAAGGCAAATTGAAACTTTAAGAAGACATGATTAAAGCTTCAATCGAGCCCTAATTAAAGTATTAGTTACACGTAATTCGAATAAAAATCATCCTCATAAGAAAATAACAAAGAAAAAGAAAGAACAAAGAAAAAAACTAAGAAAACCCTTCTTTGATGCAGCTCTAATCCGTTTCTCAAGCTTGTGTGTGTGTTTTTTTTTTACAACTTAAGGGTGTATTTATAGAGTTTTAGGGCAATCCCTAGTCAGTTTCGTGAAGTCCATGATTCCAAATTATACTTGGACTTGGATTAGAAAATTTCCAAAATAAGGTTCTGCCGATACTCTGTTTCAGCGCGCGAAGGCGCCCGAGCCCCCTGGATGGTGAGCTAAGGGCACTCGAGCTCCTTAGATGGTGTGCTCGAGTGACTTGGCCTTCAGTGGTGTGCTCGAGCTCCCTTGATGGTGCACTCGAGCTCCTCTTCTCTTCAGCTTCTCATTAGAAGTTGTTTTAAGCTTGGAACTTGATGGATTTTGAATGCTTTTCTCTTAAAGCCTGAAAAATAAGGGAAAACACAAAACGTCGTATTGTAATGAAACAAAGAGATTAACATATGTGAATTAAGGGGCTTGAATGTGTAACATTCAGAACTTATCAATCATACACTATCTTCATCCACCAAGAAGTCTATCGATGGATCCGTAAGGAGATGCACTACGAAAAGATTGTCGAGCTAGGAGATGAGCGGGAAGCTTGTTGATCTTATAGATCCTAAGACATTACAAAGGGTTGTAAGTGTTTCTTGTGTCTATAATTTGTATCTTCTTATGATAGTTATTTTCCGGGTTTGGTTGCCTCGAAGTGGTTTTTCACTTTGATTTGTTCAAAGGGTTTTCCACTTCGTCAACAAATCTTTGTGTTGCGGATGTGCAATTGATTTTATGGTTGTGATGTTTTAAATATCGTATTGCAATTTATTTCTTTATATATATTGCTTGCGATTGGTAATTTGGGGGTAGGACATGATCGTAATGTTCTTTCATAAAGAATTGATTCAGACTTCAGATCTTCTCTTTGATGACTAAATATGACTGAGTGTAGACTCACAAAACTATTCTCAAACGAATAGCTAGAAGCATTGAGAGAATAATTTTTTTCTTTAGTATATTTCACCCACTAGCCTCTTGCAACTTGTGTTGAACTGTACATAATGCTTTTCTATGGTCCTCTATTCATATATTTAAGTTTACTTGAATACGAGGTAAAAGATAATTCTAGAAACCCTTGGAACACATGGATTTTGGGCAAGAGGGTAAACCCCTTTGCAAATATACGGATTACTTCTCCTCATGAGCCTAGGACTAGGGTTTTATCTCTAGTCCATTCTATCTTAATTTCCTGTAAGGGCATGAGTTTTATCCCTTTAGCTCAATGCTCGTTTTACTTGGACTATGCTTAGGAATTAAATTCATTGGCCAATCATCTCTAAATAATGGCTACTTGAGAATTAAATTTTCTAACCCATGTTTTTATAAAATAAAACAAACCTTATGATATTAATTCTAGGCCTATATTTAATTAAATACAAACTAACCCAAATAAATAAATACATAACTGAGGCCCAAAACAAATAGTCAATTTACATCAGCTCAAAGAGGGATCTAAAGAGAAAAATACTATTAGCTCCAATAGGCTTGTGACACTTGTCATCCATGACTTTTCACACGACACTATTAATCATAATTGATTCCACTAAACAAATGTAACTGCACTCTAATTAATATTTTGAATTTAATCAATTAATCCTTGTGACGTATTTATTTAATACATATTATCAATCCATAGTTAAATCAAAGTCTATGAATGGTCACTTTATTCACTACTTTTTTTCCTTGACTTCCCGATTTAATTACATGATTATTTTTTGTACTATGTGATACTTCATTTCACTATGTACATAACATTTTCAATAAATCCCACTGAAACACTCAGACCCGAGCTTCAGAATAATCATTCTCATTAAATCTAAACAAAGAGAATATTCTTTATCAATTTTGAATAATGATGCAACCTACAAACTCAGCACGAACTAAATACGAAATTCGTGGGTATAGGTTTAGAGATTTGACCCATTTAATTAAATGGATTGGGTTAAGGTTAACATATATAGTCTTATACCTATGCTTCGATATGATTCAAACCCAACTCGTGACATTTAAGGCTGACAATGTCTTACAAGACCAGCGAAACCGGTATTAATCCAACATAAAATTAGTGAATTAGAGTAGAATAATCTGATCTGTTTAATTAAATTAATCGAATTAAGGTTGACTTATATAATCTCATGTTTATGTCTTAACACAACTCGAACCCGACATACAAACACAAATTACTATCTTTGATCGAACCAAGATTATTAAAAGGGTGCAACCCTTTCACCCCTGTCAATTGACACTTCAGAAGTTGGAAAGCAGCACCAGAGGCCACCAAATTCAAACGCATGCTAAACACATGGAGACCACACAGAATCACACACGAACTTCCCATCAAAAGAAGCAAAAAATTCCATCCCTCTTTCTTTGGGTTCCAAAAGGGCACAAGAAATGATTATTTATATTATATAGCAACGGTGATCAAATGCAGAATGTCAAGAGTGTGAAGAAGGCCCACCAAACATCATTCCGTTTACTTCTTTGTATCAATGATGTAGATAAACCACTTTTCTTCTATTAAAAAATATCAGTGTGTACTTCAAATGATGCATCTTTGACGGAAAAGGATCCTCCTCCATTTCAACATTGCGAGTGCGTTACATCTTTGACACGTCGTGATGTTTGCAACACAGTAAGTGAATTATGTAACATCTGATGGACTTGACAAATTCTGGGAAACAAGGGAAAATAATATATTTTTTTTCTTAAAAAAAAGAAAAAGAAAAAGAAGAGGAATTTCCCATCAACCTCTGCATGGCAATCTCTCTCCCTCTCTCTCCAATTTCTATTTTTATGTTTTATTTATTTATTTATATTTTTTTTAAAACAGCCATAATTGACACCATATATATTACAAATAGTATCACTAATGGATATGAACTTGGGCATCTAGCACACTATATTTATGACGCTTTCGGCTATACACACTCCAAGCATCTCTAACAGCCGGGCAAACACTTTATCAGTTGGCCAGTCGACCTTATGAGAGACCACTTTTTCAAGATTAGACTAACATCGATCAAATAAAAATTATTTAATTTGATATATTAAATCATATATAGTATCAATAAAATTGTTTAAAAGAACAAAAAAAAAAAAAATTGTATTAACAGAATTTTGTATCTCTTTGAGATTGTTGAAAAATGAATACATATAAGAATATGAAAGTATTAATTTTTCTGTGCTTATAAGAAAATAAGAGAAAAATTGAAAAAAGATAAGAGATCGTTTCTACAACCAATGTTGAGAGGATTTAATTTACGTGAGATTCGTAATGATGTTTGACGACAGTTCATTAACGTAATCGAATATTATATATACGGATTTTTATAAATATTATAACTCTATCTATTTAGTTAATAATACAAGGAAAAATTCTAAACAATTCCAATTCAGTGAAAAAATTACGTTGATGTTTGTATCCAAGTTAGAGGAAGAATATTTGTTTACTTATATACGTTGATGTTTTAATATGATTAATATTTAAATTCCTAAAGAATTTATATGGAAAAGTTCAAATAAATTATTTAAAAGAAGCGATGTCGTTTTGATCATCTAATGAAAAAATTTTATTTGATGTTACAATAATAGAAGAACCTCAACCTTTATATATAATCTAACTATCTAACGTTATACGTAATTAGATAAATGTTTCATCCTTGAGATGGAGAAGGGGGAGATTTTATTCAGTAAAGAGAAAACAAAAAAGCAACTAAATTTTTTGAAGCAAATGTACGAAGAATGGGAAAAAGAAAAAACAAGGTGTCGATTTATTTATCTAGGAAATTGGCTTCTATTCCTTATACTCTGGCCTTCTTCAAATGGACATGAACAAGATTGTCCACGCAATATTATAACCGAACCTTATGTCCATAAATTACTGCCACCTGTACGCACACGATCCTCTCACCAAATTTTATAAGTTATTTCGGTTAAAAATTGTTTTTCTCTATTTTATTTATTAACTTTTTTAAGGCACACTCATCAGCCTTACCAATTAACTTTCTACTTTTACTATTCTATTTAAATATATATATTTTTTTTCAAATATTTCTTTATTATTTCTCTAACATTTATATTTTTGAATGTTTGTTTTTTTTAGCGGACATATTTTTAAATATTTATCTTATTTTAACGGTCATATTTTTAAATATTTTTTATTTTCCTAACGGTCATATTTTTTTAATATTTGTCTTATTCTAAGGTCATATTTTTTAATACTTTTCATTTCGAACGGTCATATTTTTAAAAATTTGTCTTTTTTCAAACATCGACGAGCCGTGTCAAAGGATGTAACGGCATCCTTTCGCAATGTTCCTTTTGAAATGGAGGAGGATCCTTTTTCCGTCAAAGATGCATCATTTGAAGTACACACACTTATTTTTTAATAGAAAAAAGAGTGTATCTACATTCATTGATACAAAGAAGTTAAACGGAATGATGTTTGGTGGGCCTTCTTCACACTCTGACATTCTGCATTTGATCACCAGTTGCTATATAATATTTAATATATCATTTCTTGTGCCCTTTTGGAACCCAAAGGGGATGAATTTTCTGCTTCTTTTGATGGAAGTTCGTGTGTGATTCTTTGTGTCTCCATGTGTTTAGCATGCGTTTGAACTTGGCGGGGCGCTCCCGGTGTTTTCTGTCTTTCGGGTCTCGCGTCTGTTTTGGTGCACGTGGCTTGGCTTAACCAAGGTTGTCGAGTTTGTGTTTTCTAATTTAGATGTTAATTTTGTCTCACAAATTTTGTTTGATTATTTTTTTTTTTTTAAATTCAGTTACATATGTTGTTGTTGTTGTTTTTTTTTTTCTTAATGCATAGTAAATGCATAATCTTGGTTTTAATGGCGCTATTTAATGTTGTAAGATGAAAAATCATTCTCTTTTATTCTTCATTTTTTTTTTTAATTGAGACACATTTATATTATATAAGCTAGAAGGAGGCTGCGTGGGAGGGTGGAAAAGAAAGAAAAAGAAAGAAAAGGGTGAGAGAGAGAAACATTTAATTATATTTTATTATTTTGGTGAGTCTGTCCACTCACCACAATTTTTTTGGGTAAAATAATGAATCTGCTGGGAGTTGTTTTTGTGCATTTATCACCAAATTGGGTCACCAAGTTGGGAGTTATTTTTAGCTATTTTGGTGAGGCTGGTAAGAATGCTCAATAATGATGATTTTTTTTTCCCTATTCAATCGATAATAATGAGTTTAATTGTTAGAGATGATGGTTGATATTCTGAATGAGAAAGTAATATTGGTATATGGTATTAAGGCCTCAAGGATAGAGCATAAACAAAATGGGCAGAGTCTATGAGACCTATTGTAGCTTAATTTAAATTTGTCGTTCTAGGTTGAATAATAGGTTAGGGGTGTGGGGGTGGAGCCTGAACAATTCCCACAAGTTGTATCAGAACTGTTGGTTAAAACAATGGCGGTGAATGCTTTTGTTGCAAAATATGATGTGTTGAAGTTTGATGGAATTGGGAGTTTTAGATTGTGGTAGGAAAAGGTGAAGGATTTGTTGGTAGAACAAGGTTTGGTGAAGGTCTTTCAAAGGAAAATGAACAAACTCAAGAAGATGACAAATAATGAATGGGAAGAGCTCGAGACGAGGGTGGTGAGTACCATTTTGTCTTGTATGACAGACGAGGTTATGTACCATACATGGATTGTATTACCAATAGCTCAATCTATAGCCAGCCACAACCACACAAAAAGACATAAGAAATTAAATCAAAATACACATTAGATAAGACCCACAAGCCACAAAGAAGCATATAACTAAGAACCAAATCACAGAACACATTGATAAGTGTTGAATGTTACACATTCAAACTCCCTAACTCGCATATGTTAAACCTTAGTTTGTATTGTTATCTAATATTTTAGTGTGTTTAGTGGTTTTATCTTATTTTCGGTCTTGATGGAAATCCAAGCATGTTATTGACATTAAGTTTGAAGATGATTTAAGAAAAGTTGAAGTTCTGTTGTTGAGTGGTGGGGATCGAGCACTAGACAATAGGGATCGAGCGAGCCAGAAGCTTGGCGGCTCGAGCGCCAAAATCCCGGGATCGGAGCGCTAGTAAAGCCACCAGCGCTCGAGGCCCAAATCTGGGGATCGAGCGCCGTCGAACCTTCTAGATCTGGAAGATCTTTTGTGACAGCTAACAATGATGGAATATATTTTTTGTCAAAAATTGCAGCTTGCCAGTCTGTTGTAGGCGCGAAATCCATCCTCAAAGCTGTCCTACACCACTTTGGATCAAGATCTTTTGTAGTTTTGACTCATCTTGTAAAAGATCTAAGCTCTCTCTCTATAATTCAAACTGACGAGAGAGGCAGAGAGCTCGGTTCTTAACCATTTTCTTTTGTGTTTTTAACTTAGTTTTCAAATTATTTCCTTGCTATGTGTTTGGTTAGCTTCCGTCTCTGTTTCTTGCAGGAGTTCGTGCTGTGTTTTGGTGTGTCTTGGGTTTTGCCTCTCTGCTGCCTTGTCTTCCTTTGGGTGTATCTGGTTTTGCTTCCTCTCTGTTTCCTGCAGAGTGGTGGTTGCTTGTTTTGCTGGTTGGTTTTGCTTTTGCTGCCCTTGTTTTTGGTTCATTTGATATAATGATATTCACTCTCCTTTTCATCCAAAAAAAAAAGCGAGGGTAGGTAGACACGACCCATAGCACTACAATTCTGTTAAGAAATGGTTTTCTTTGAATCTAATGAAGAATCTAAATCTTCTTGAGGAACTAAACCCCCATTGTAGGGTTGTGATGTAGGCTCATCCAAGAGTGCTATGGGTTGATTGTATTTGTAGCTAGGATTTTGTGCACAATGGCGCTCAGAGTGTTGTAGATGTGACACCCGCGGACTTTTATCCTTACGAGCATATTAATTAAACTAAATGATTTATGTTATGGAACATCATCATTTATGCTGATGGATAATGGTTTTTAGAGAGACGTGCATTAAGTTTAAGAGACTTCTCTAGTCAAACTCCTTTAGAATCCTTTAGGAATATGGATCGTTTTACTGACAACCAAGTCTTTTAAGTATTCAAAAACTCGGGTCAAGACGATACTCAGTTTTTACTCAAACTGGTAGGCCCGTTGTGCTTGTATCATAACCTCTATTACACATTATAGATTTTCAATCAAAAGTCAATCGTTGACTTTTAACCATAAAGCTGACTATCTTCATCGCTTACCGTGCACTCTCTTGACGCCGGTGCCTTATTTCTAAGAATGGATGTTTCACCATTTTGATTTATATATCCATATAATGGACGCTATGTAGCTAATATAATGGTTTCTTACTTCCGGCGGGTTGGAGCAATTCGGAGATTCGAATTCTGAGGCAGTTAACTTTAAGCCTAAAACGCGGGCCTTAAACCTCCAACTGTCGAATTTCAGCTTAAAACTGTTAATTCACTGAGTCAGCGGGCCGGGTCATGGATGAGTTTGGACGAGCCGTAGGGTATTGACACATTGGCAGAGGGAGAGGTTGCTAGAAGGATAGAACACAAAAGACAAAAAAAGGTAATAGGATTATCCTTGACTTTGAGCATTTTGGGTAATTGCATGAAAGGTTGGTTTGCCATTGAAACCTAGGCTGCGTTGCTCTTGGACGTGGGAGGTGGCTATCTAGACCTTGGCTTCTCCTGATAAATAGGAAATGAGCACTCAGAACCGAAATCACTCCCTCTCTCTGCACCAAAACAGAACAAAATCCTCCATTCTCTCATCGCCCCCTCTCACGCCACCCTAGGGGTTTTTGAGCAATATATTGTCCAAACTGCTTTCCAGAAGATTATACACAACCCTTGCTTTGAGGGGCCAGAAAGGCGCGGTAACACAACTTTAGAAGTCTTTTGGAGTCACCATTTGAGGTTGAAAGCTTCATTCCTCCCTCAAACATGCTTCAAAACCGCCGTCAATAGAGGGGTGTTGGGCGAATTTCTTGTGTTCTGTCACGAACCTAATTTGCCATGGGCTGTGTATGATCACTTGAGGAGGGTTCTTAAAACTATTTTGTATCATGTTTCCATTGATCTTTTGGGCCTTGGAATCAATGAGGAAACACCAAGAACTCATCCCTACACCCATTCGCGCTCTATTTGAGTTTGTTTGTGGATTTTCGATGCTTAACCTGTTTTGTTAATCTTCTTGCTATTATTTATGTTCTAACTGTATTTGAAAGTATCTAATACTGTGTTTAAGTATGTTGGATTATGTGGTTAGCTTCAAGGACTCCTAAGCTGCTTCGAAAAGTATTAAACCAGGAAGCAAGTCGGAGCTTGTCTTTATAAGAATATGGGAAAGGGTTTATAAAACTTGTAAAATCATACCTTGTTTACTATTCGTTTCTAGTTGTCTTTTTATCTTATTATTCAACTCTCCAACTTCATGTTATCAATACTATGTGCTGCGCTCTCTTTGGCTTCCCCTCGATGTTATAGCATAGTTTTTATATAATTGTTATTCTACTTATAGCTGGAGCTAACACGCAATCTCAAGCCTAAAACGTTATGTGGCCCTGTCCTTGTCGGCGTGTATAGGCATTGAACTTGGACGTGAAAATTGGCTATAAGAATTCTTCAATATTGTTACATTATAACTCGGATAAGTAAGCCGCTTACTAATAAGTTGTGTGAATTATGCAGTATTACCTTTGTTTATTTAAATACTTATCTCTGAATCATGCGTCTTACTTCGGTGGGTGTATTCGATGTGCAATTATGGGATGATTTCATTATTGTCAATGCGGATCCTTATGGCATCTGTCCTCGACTTATGTGGGATTTCATAGTTTTAAATACTTTGATACATTATGAGCAAATGTGAAGAATACTCACAAATATGGACTTGTATAGTATTGTATGGTATACGTATGATTAAAATCAATAATGAAAATGAAGTGATGGAATAATAATAAAGGCTAAAGCCAAGGGATCCTGAAGACTGCCAATGGGTTATTGATTTGGTCACCCTTTGATATATGTCTATTGTATCCATATTGCTAGGCAGTTGGTGGTCACTATTATTCTGCGGGGAAAAGTGTAAGTATGGATGTACTCTACTGGCTTGACGCCTGTCTGTCTTTTTACTATCGTCAGTATTGTTTTCATTCATATGCATGGTACTTATAAACCTGCTCATCACCATTACAGCTACTAGTTATTCTGTGAATTGGCTAATGATGGACATTTAGACTAGGTTTCGTAGCAGCGGTGTGGATGGGCTGATCCAGTGGACCTCCGGGTCATCCCTAAAATCCGGGTAATAAGAACTAACGCTTGGGAATCGTTCCAGGTGCGAAACCAGTATATCTGTTTAAACGTGTGAGAGGTGTAAACGTTGTTAATCCGGGTGTTCGGCCATTATGAAGCTGGTGTAATTTCATGATGCATTAAAGAGCTAATACAAAGCCTCGCAACGAAGCATGAAAAATTCATTCCATTAGTATTACTGTCAATATGCTGTTGTTCAAATAATCAAATTCCTGTTTTATATTGGGATGCAGTAGACTCACTTGTTTGCCTTATGTATATTGATGATGTCATGTTTTATCATATACTGTATGCCGGTAGCGAAGGCGGCAGGACCCCTTCGTTAGCTTTTGTGACTTCTAGGCACTACTTGTCGGGATGTCGCTATAATACCGAAGAGACAACCATTTTGTTATATAAACTATGTCTCTTCGTATTTTATGTTTTGGTTTTTTTAATGATGTTTGGTAAGTATATCAAAAGTGTGAATATGTTGCAACTGTATGCCGTCTGTGGCTATACTGGGCAACTATCTTTTATTTGGTGCATCTGGTATGCTGACATGTTTGGTATTATTAAAACATCTACGTATTTTAATTCACGAGTATTTCCAGTCAGCCCTATTGTGTAAATTTAGTTGTTCCCTATGTGGTTTTTAAAAGAAAGAAATATATCCGCTGCGAAGACTGATCTCTGAGGTAAGTAATGATCAACGTGGACACCGGAGGTTTCTGCTTAAGGTTTATTGCATAAGAAACTGAGGGCTGTTACAGTTTGGTATCAGAGGCGGTCTCTCTTGAGGCACCAGTCAGATTTTAGTGTCAAAATGTAACGTTATGTAAGATTACATTTTTGCTATTTTCGCTTTTGGTATTTTACTTACTTCGGAAATTGGGATATCAACTTTAGTATGTAAAATGTGCGCTTGTGAGTTGCAGTGTTGATTAAGACCATACCTATGTTAGTCCTTAACAAAGAGCTACTAGAGGTTAAATCCATGTATTTATTAAAGAAAACTTTGTTACTTTGTAATAATACTGTCCGATTATAACTTATATTTGTGGCAGAATGTCGGGAAGCAGCGATAGGTCATTCGGTGAGTGCTACGTCTAGGAACACAAAAAAGGGGCTGAAACGGCAGCTTAAAATAGTCTATTAGCGACCACGAAGGGGAGGATCTTTCGGAGAGCGCTTTAATTAGAAACGAGGGATGAACTTACTAAAGCGAATAGATCAATATACAGGACTTCTAGAGACTCAGTCCCAATAAGCGACATCTCACGAGACGTCTGCAGAAATGGGCTATCTGGAATAATACTATTGAACTGAGAGTAGAGTCCAATTCGGTTGAGGTCAATATGATCACAACGGAATTCGGTATGCTAGACTCCAGCATCCGAATCTGACCTTCGTCGCTCTTTTGGGCACCAAGATAATGATATCTCAGTTCCTGAAATTCCATATTCAGTTCTGGAACATTCATCATTCAGCGTTTCTGAACATTCCATCATTAGTTTCTGACATTATTCAAATTAGCCGAATGATCGACTAGTCATAGCACCAACATAAGGGAAGGGGGCGCTATAATGAGATTATTAACATCGCCGGTTGTAATTAGAAAAGGGCGAACTTCATAGTTAAGGGTCTGCTGACGCCCTTATTTATCAATGTCTCGTATATTCGTGTGTGTGTAGGATTATTTAAGACTCTAAGGATTGTCAGAACAACTCTATGATATTGTCTTATGCGAGAATAGGTACTTATCCTTAATTTGATGAGTGTGTTGCTTGAAACAGAACATGCCGCTAGACGCCGACACAGTCTTAATCAGAGGAAAATGATGGTACCTCAC
>FXXK01001593.1:5000-48001 GCA_900184695.1 Betula pendula | reverse complement strand
AGTGTTTTAGTGTTTTATCTTATTTTCAGGTCTTGATGGAAATCCAAAGCATATTATTGACATTAAGTTTGAAGATGATTTAAGAAAAGTTCAAGTTCTGTTGTAGTGGTGGGGATCGAGCACTAGACATCAGGGATCGAGCGCCAGCCAGAAGCTTGGCGCTCGAGCGCCAAATTCCAGGGATCGAGCGCTAGTAAAGCACCAGCGCTCGAGCGCCCAAATCTGGGGATCGAGCACCGTCGAACCTTCTAGATCTGGAAGATCTTTTGTGACAGCTAACAATGATGGAATATATTTTTTGTCAAAAATTGCAGCTTGCCAGTCTGTTGTAGGCGCCGAAATCCATCCTCAAAGCTGTCCTACACCACTTGGATCAAGATCTTTGTAGTTTTGACTCATCTTGTAAAAGATCTAAGCTCTCTTCCTCTATATATTCAAAACTGACGAGAGAGGCAGAGAGCTCGGTTCTTAACATTTTCTTTTGTGTTTTTAACTTAGTTTCAATTATTTCTTGCATTAGACAGTAGGTAGAACCGACCCATAGTACTACAATCCTTTAAGAAATGGTTTTCTTTAATCTAATGAAGAAATCCAAATCCTTCTTGAGGAACTAAACCCCATTGTAGGGTTTGATGTAGCTCAATCCAAAGTGCTATGGGTTGATTGTATTTAGCTAGGATTTTGTGCAAATGGTATGATGATTGTATATGCCTGAAGATTGTTCTTAATGTTATACCATTTGAGTTAAAGATTGTTTCTTGTCTATGAGGAATTCATTTGAGTCTTGAATGATTTCTATGTTTCCAATGTCTTTGATTGAGGAAGCATAGACTATGCAATGATGCTTGTGACATGATTTTATCTGAGTTTGATAGGGTATGCTAGGGACCACGACTCAATCCACACTTAGATTAACTTCGAATAGGTGGATAGAGGAGTGGAAACCTGTGATATTTTATGCTTATTTCATGAGATTGTGTAGGCTATTGAGACAACTTATATCGCATGCTAGGGAACACGAGTTATTTCACATGTAAGATGTTAGGTAAGAGGCTAGTGCAAAACTATGATGCTTTATTATTTTCTTTCGATAGTATTTTCATGTTGAGTTCGTTGTAAGGATTGATAACCTTTACACGCTTATATTATACTTTTGCTTAAGATCCATGCTAGTTACGGTTTGCTTGTGGTATGGGGATTGAGTGAAATCAATTTCCTATACTTCCCCTACTACTTTTAACTCAATTTGTGTAACTTAGTTTAAGTTTATGTTGTTTAGTTTTTAGTTTAAGGAAAATCACAAAAACATTTCTTACTTATGAGTTAGGTTAGGTGCGAGTTTAGATATTTCATTATACGCAACCAAACACAATCCCTGCGGAAGATACCCTCTTTTAGAACTATCCTGTAAGGGTACGATCTATCGCGAGCGGTTAATTATAAATTTTAAAATCGGTAGCATTCGCACGCGTATCACACATGAAATGAAACCAAATTATAAATTAGAGCAAAAACAAAAACAAAAAAAGCTAAGAGCCTAAGACTTAAGAGAAACAAGGACTTACAGAATGTCAAAACCAAATTTGGTCCGGTGTTGGATGGATCTTCAAATTTTCGACTCAAAAGTCTAAACTTTAGACTTTAGATATTATGCCAAAGACAAATTTGAAACATGATTAGAGTAACAACAAAAGAGGAAGGGCTTATAGTAGAACCTGATGGGAGAGAGCAGCAGAGAGAGAGGCTAGAGCTGAGTGGTGCTGAGTGGCAGAGAGAGAGGCAAAGAGGGATGTGAGCAATGCTGAGCGGCAGAGGCCAGAGAGAGAGGCAGAGGGGGAGGTAAGCGGCTGTGATGCTAAGTTTTCTGAGTGACGTTAGAGAGACGAGAGTGCGAATGAGATGAGAATGAGGGTTAGGGTAGATAAATTAAAAATGTTTTCTGAACTTCAAAATGGCGTCGTTTTGATTTAAAATGAATATATATATGTCGGTTCGGTTTGATTCGATTAACTGATTAAAAAATTTCTATACCAGTTAACTGAACCGAACCGAAGTCAGTATAAAAAATTTATACCGAATATTGACTGATAGTAGTCGGTTGTCGGTCGGTGATGATTCGAAGGTGGTCGGTAGGCGATTAATGGTTAATCTATCTACCCTTAGATCAGAGTAAGACGGTTATTTCATTAGAATTGCCTACTCGAAGCAATACATCAAAGTGATACTACCAAGTCATTAACCACAGATTAATTGCAAGGTGTTGGGACAGTTTCTGATTCGAGATTGGATCTCTTACAAAAGAAAGAGAGATTAAACAAAAGATCTTGCTGGGGCAAACCAGAGAATGATAGCTCTGATGCCTAAGTTAGTTATTACGCAAAGATGGATAATGGCTAAAAGTGAAAGAAAGCTTTAGTTAGAGCATGAGAATTGGTAGATTCAAGAGTCTTGTTACCTGGTTTGAGTGCCGCTTTTATAGTTGTTGAAGATGACTGTTTAAGCATTCAATGAGGCATCAAAAGCAAGTCTTCGTGTTCCCCCTGACTCTAGGGTTGGGGATGGCGCTCGTAGGTGTTGGGGATCTAACAAGCACAATGGAAAGAAAGACGCGATGATCTCAAGGAACTTTTGCTTCAAGATAAACAACGCTAGATTTAAAATTAAATATAGAAGATAGTGTTGTTTACATGAATATTCGGCCTCTCCTAGGCATGTTGGGCTATATAATTCTTCTTGCATGTTTGATGATGAAGAACATGAAGAACTTGTTCTAGAGTGTTAGGTCTTAGAAATTGACCGTATTTGGTGTGACAAAACTAGTCTCATTGTTTGTAATACCCCGATCTTAACCCTCGTTAAGATTTGGGTATTTTGGATCTTAAGGTTAGTTGGAGTCAAGTCGAAGCAAGTTCAGGAGGATTTTGGAGTAAGGTTGGACCTCTAGGTCATTTCCAGGCCTGGAGGATCGATCCTAGTCATAAGAGGATCGTCCTCCTACCGTGTCAACACTAGGATCGATCCTAATAATATCAGGATCAATCTTATTAAGTCAGAATGCGATTTTAGGGTTTTCTAAAGCCCTAGTGCAGCTTTAACCTCTATATATTCATCCTAAACTTTTTCTTAACCTATTTGTATGAATTCTAAGGTATGGAAATGCTGCCAGAGTGCTGTTTTACTGTTTGAGTCTTCTTATCTTCGTTCTTTGCGAGTTTCTAAGCCCCGCAAGGTGATGATTAGTTGCATCAATCATCATTAAGTATTATTTCGCTTTTGTTTTATTCTACTAGGTCAGTAGGTTTTTGTCTTGTTTCAGTGTCGTAGTTTACGTCTTTGATAGGTTGAAGTTTATTTTATTGTTATAGAATTATTGCTGAGTCATTTGTCTGTTTACTTTGAGTTTTGATTGTAGGATTTGTAGAATGTGACCCAAGATAAGTTCCAAAGGCTGTGAAAGTCGTTCTAGGGTTATAATGTGTCGTTTTGGGGGTCGGGAGCATTTTTGATGTGTCGGGAAACATTTCTGCTGGTCCAAGATTGATCTTGATTTCATTAGGATTGATCACAGGTTGTCAGGATCGATCCTCAACAGGGAGGATCAATCTTGACCAATCTAGGATCGATCCCAACTATTCCAAGATAGATCTTAACCCTATTTAGAACCCTATTTTTGTCAATTTTTGAGTCCTAGGTCGGTGTCTTGTGTCTTTTGTCCAGGACAGTTGTCTAACATTATGATTGATTGCAGATGATCATCTTGAGGAGTATGGAGTCTTTGTTGAAGAGTTACTCGATTCAGATGAGTGATTCTCACATGAAAACTGTTATGTATTACATGGTTACAACATTCTCTATTATGATATGATCAACAAAACATGCATGACTTTTATTACATGAACTCTTTTTATGAACATGTGAACTCTTCTTTTGTGCATGTTAGATAGATCCCTTCGACACTGTTTATTTAGTAAATGAGTCTTGGAATGCGCCATGAGTCTACCATGGTTTGGTTAGTACTTTTTGGGGTGTTTCACTATTATTTCACATCACAAGGGTTTGATGTGTAAAAAGTTTGAATTTGAGGGTTCTACGTCATTTTGTCATGAAGTGGTCATGTAGTCGTCATGACGAAGTTGATCTAAGAAGATTTTGAATTTTTTGCCTGGTTCCTTCATGCAGCTATCATGATGAAGTTGATTTGAGAAGATCTTAAAACTACTGCATGGTTTCGTCATGAAGAAGTATACTGAAGAAGGTTTTTGAAGCTACCGCGAGGTTCCGTCATGAAGATGTCATGACAGATTTGTTCTAAAGAAAAGCTTTTGATTGCCTCCGTCATGAAGCTGTCATGATGGATGTGGTTGTAAAGAAGTTTTGTGTTCCAAGAGAGATTAGGCACTTCAATATCACCTAGACATCACCAAGGGATCATTGGGAAGTCGTGACATCACTTGGGATAGTTCCATACGTCATTTGGACGTCAAAATGGAGTTATAATGTCCCTAGACTAATTCTAGGCGTCATGACGTTTTGAGGCAGTATGTTACTGCCCATTTCTGTCATGACGGAATCTGCAGATTTGTAGAAACTTGCAAGCGATTTTGGACCTAGAAAAAGTCCGAATTTGAAGATGCTTGTGAAACATAAAGTTGTAGATCTGGGAAAGAGCTGTCCAACATTGTTGGGTTTGCATCATTTGAAGCTCGGGATCAAAATTTATGGCCAATATACCCTTACTGGTTTTTTTATTCCGAAAATTCCAGATTTTCCCTTTCTCATTCTTTAAGTAGAGAAGGATGTTCATTTTGGTTTTTTGACCTCCAAGCACGAAAATAAGAAGGGAAAGTCTCTAGAGAAGGGTTCTTACTTCTCCATTGTATTCCAAGAGAGGATGTGAACAAAGCCTAGAGCTTTCCCTCTCTTGATGTTGTGATTCTTCGCATTGTTCTTCCAAGCTTTGGATGTTCTTGTATTGGTGAGGAAGTGAAAGTATTCGTTCGCCATTATTGTTTCAAGAGAGATGTTTTTCCCTCTCTTGATGTGTTGATGATATAGCCACAACCATTGTTGTACAAATATTCACCTAAATAAATAGGCAAAATAAATGCATGTTTTACTCACAAGTGCACAAAATTAAAACGATAGTATAGACGACAAATGCGAGATCATTCCCACGAAGATTGGTAAAATATGTTTAAAAAGAAAGTCTGAAAAAGATATTTTGAATGAAACGAGATAAAAAGATTGAATTGAAATAATAAGAAGATAAGGTAGGGTTTCGATATACACCACAAATCATACTCCATTAAGGAAACAATATGCACAATGCTACAATCATATCAAAATACTTAATATTTGTCAGCCTAAAGGTAATGTATTTACTCCAAAAGTCATTGATTTCTCTAAGCAACCAATTAAGCATGGTATCTACTTTAATTCTTTTCTTTCTCAAAGGATTTAACATGGTATCTACTAAGTTGTTCTTTGAGAAAACATAATTCTATGGAAATCGAAAAACACACTAAAATCTAGAACTTGGTATCTATTCCGGTCTTTCATGTTGATTATCCTAAGAACCCGCAATTGGTTCTTTTGTCACTATATTAAGTCTAAGACTCGGTCATCTAAATTGACTTAAATAACAAACCAATACATAACCTATAGAAAAACGAACAAAAACCCAGAATAAATAAATTAAGCATCAAAACATGAATTGTAACAAGGCAAATTGAAACCTTAAGAAGACATGATTAAGGTTTCAATCGAGCCCTAACTAAAGTATTAGTTACACATAATTCGAATAAAAATCATCCTCATAAGAAAATACCAAAGAAAAAGAAAGAACAAAGAAAAAAAACTAAGAAAACCCTTCTTTGATGCAGCTCTAATCCGTTCCTCAAGCTTGTGTGTGTGTGTTTTTTTTTACAACTTAAGGGTGTATTTATAGAGTTTTAGGGCAACCCCTAGTCAGTTTCGTGCAGCCCATGATTCCAAATTATACTTGGACTTGGATTAGAAAATTTTCAAAATAAGGTTCTGCCGATACTCTGTTTCAGCGCGTGAAGGCGCCCGAGCCCCCTGGATGGTGAGCTAAGGGCACTCGAGCTCCTTGGATGGTGCACTCAAGTGACTTGGCCTTCAGTGGTGTGCTCGAGCTCCCTTGATGGTGCGCTCGAGCTCCTCTTCTCTTCAGCTTCTCATTAGAAGTTGTTTTAAACTTGGAACTTGATGGATTTTGAATGCTTTTCTCTTAAAACTTGAAAAATAAGGGAAAACACAAAATGTCATACTGTAATGAAACAAAGAGATTAACATATGTGAATTAAAGGGTTTGAATGTGTAACATTTAGAACTTATCAACCATACACTACCTTCATCCACAAAGAAGTCTACCGATGGATCGGTAAGGAGATGCACTACAAAAAGATTGTCGAGCTAGTAGATGAGCAGGAAGCTTGTTGATCTTATAAATCCTAAGACATTACAAAGGGTTGTAAGTGTTTCTTGTGTCTGTAATCTGTATCTTCTTATGATAGTTATTTCTTGGGTTTAGCTACCTCAAAGTGGTTTTTCGCTTTGATTTGTTCAAAGGGTTTTCCACTTTGTCAACAAATCTTTGTGTTACGGATGTGTAATTAATTTTATGGTTGTGATGTTTTAAATATCGTATTGCAATTTATTTCTTTATATATATTGCTTGCGAATGGTAATTTGGGGGTAGAACACGATCATAATGTTCTTTCATAAAGTAATTGATTCAGACTTCAGATCTTCTCTTTGATGACTAAATATGACTGTGAGTATAGACTCACAAAACTGTTCTCAAAAGAATAACTAGAAGCATTGAGAGAATAATTTTTCTCTTTAGTATATTTCACCCACTAGCCTCTTGCAACTTGTGCTGAACTGTACATAATGCTTCTCTATGGTCCTCTATTTATATATTTAAGTTTACTTGAATAAGAGGTAAAAGATAATTCTAGAAACCCTTGGAACACATGGATTTCGGGCAAGAGGGTAAACCCCTTTGCAAATATACGGATTACTTCTCCTCATGAGCCTAGGACTAGGGTTTTATCCCGAGTCCATTTTATCTTAATTTCTTGTAAGGGCTTGAGTTTTATCCCTTTAGCTTAATGCTCCTTTTACTTGGACTATGCTTAGGAATTAAATTCCTTGGCCAATCATCTCTAAATAATGGCTACTTGAGAATTAAATTTTCTAACCCATGTTTTTATAAAATAAAACAAACCTTATGATATTAATTCTAGGCCTATATTTTATTAAATACAAACTAACCCAAATAAATAAATACATAACTGAGGCCCAAAACAAATAGTTAATTTACATCAGCTCAAAGAGGGATCTAAAGGGAAAAATACTATTAGCTCAAATAGGCTTGTGACATTTGTCATCCATGACTTGTCACACGACACTATTAATCATGATTGATTCCACTAAACAAATGTAACTGCACTCTAATTTGTATTTTGAATTTAATCAATTAATCCTTGTGACGTATTTATTTAATACATATTATCAATCCATAGTTAAATCAAAGTCTATGAATGATCACTTTATTCACTACTTCTTTTCCTTAAGTTCCCGATTTAATTACATGATTATCCTTTGTACTCTGTGATACTTCATTTCACTATGTACATAACAGTTTTAGTAAATCTCGCTGAAACACTTAGACCCGAGCTTCAGAATAATCATTCTTATTAAATCTAAACAAAGGGAATATTCTTTATCAATTTGAATAATGATGCAACCTACAAACTCGGCACGAACCAAATACAAAATTCGTGGGTTAGGGTTGAGAGATTTGACCCATTTAATTAAATGGATTAAGTTAAGGTTGACATATATAGTCTTATACCTATGCTTCGATATGATTCAAACCTAACTCGTGACATTTAAGGTTGACAATGTTTTACAAGACCAGCGAAACCGGTATTACTCCAACATAAAATCAGCGAATTAGAGTTGAATAATCTGATCCGTTTAATTAAATGAATCGAATTAGGATTGACTTATATAATCTCCTGTTTATGTCTAAACACAACTCGAACCCGACAGACAAACACAAATTACTACCTTTGCTCGAACCAACATTATTAAAAGGGTACAACCCTTTCGCTACCTGTAATTGACACTTCAGAAGTTGGAAAGCAGCACCAGAGCCACCAAATTCAAACGCATGCTAAACACATGGAGACACAAGAATCACACACGAACTTCCATCAAAGAGCAAAATTCATCCCTCTTTGGGTTCCAAAGGGCACAAGAAATGATATATTATATTATATAGCAACTGGTGATCAAATGCAGAATGTCAAGAGTGTGAAGAAGGGCCCACCAAACATCATTCCGTTTACTTCTTTGTATCAATGATATAATAACACTTTTACTTTTATTAAAAAATACACTGTGTACTTCAAATGATGCATCTTTGACGGAAAAGGATCCTCTCCATTTCCTTTGAAATGGAGAGGATCCGTTTACATCTTTGACACGGTTCGTGATATTTTGCAACAGAGTAAGTGAATTATGTAACATCTGATGGACCTTGACAAATTCTGGGAAACAAGGGAAAATGATATATTTTTTTTCTTAAAAGCAAAAAAAAACAGAAATTTCCCATCAACCTCTGCATGGCAATCTCTCTCCCTCTCTCTCCAATTTCCATTTTTATGTTTTTTTTTTTATTTGTTTATTTATTTTGTTTTAAACAGCCATAATTGACACCATATATATTACGGATTATATCACCAATGGAAATGAACTCGACATCTAGCACACTACATTTATGAAGCTTTCGCCTATACACACTCCAAGCATCTTTAGCAGCCGGACAAACACTTTATCAATTGGCCAGTCGACCTTATGATGTTTTACAACAGTTCATTAACGTAATCGAATAATATATATACGGATTTTTATAAATATAACTCTATCTAAGTAAATAAGACAAGGAAAAATTCTAAACAATTCCAATTCAGTGAAAAAATTACGTTGATGTTTGTATCCAAATTAGAGGAAGAATATTTGTTTACTTACGTTGATGTTTTAATATGATTAATATTTAAATTCCTAAAGAATTTATATGGAAAAGTTTCAAATAAATTATTTAAAAGAAGCGATGTCGTTTTGATCATCTAATGAAAAATTTTTATTTGATGTTACAATAATAGAAGAACCTCAACCTCTATAATCTAACTATCTAACGTTATACGTAATTAGATAAATATTTCATCCTTGAGATGGAGAAGGGGGAGATTTTATTCAGTAAAGAGAAAACAAAAAAAAAAAAGGAAATAAATTTTTTGAAGTAAATGTGTGAAGATTGGGAAAAAGAAAGAACAAGGTGTCGATTTATTTATCTAAGAATTGGCTTCTATTCCTTAATTGTACTCTGGCCTTCTTCAAAAGGACGTGAACAAGATATCCACGCATTATTATAACTGAACCTTATGTCCATAAATTACTTCCACCGTACCTGTACACACACGATGCTCTCACCAAATTTTACTAGTTATTTTGATTAAATTTTTATTTTTTATTTTTTTTTATTTTAGTTATTTATTTTTTTAAAGCATACTTAGCAACCTCACCATTTTAGCTATATGCATTTATTATTCCATTTAAATAATTTTTTTCAAAGATTTATTTATTCTTTCTCTAACATTTATATTTTTGAATGTTTATTTTTTTTTCTTAATAGTCATATTTTTAAATATTTGTCTTATTCTAACGATCATATTTTTAAATATTTGTTATTTTTCAAACGGTTATTTTTTTTTTAATATTTGTCTTATCTTAAGGTCATATTTTTTAATATTTGTCTTTACGAACGGTCATATTTTTAAAAATTTGTCTTTTTCTTAACAGTTATATTTTTCAAAAAAATGTCATATGCTTTCAATACAAATGAGATCATTTCCTCTGTAATTATCCTTCACTTAAACCAAGGTTGTCGAGTTTGTGTTTTCTAATTTAGACATTAATTTTGTCTCACAAATTTTGTTTGATTATTATTTTTTTTTTTACATATGTTGTTGTTGTTGTTGTTTTTTTTTTTTTTTTTTTCTTAATGCATAGTAAATGCATAATCTTGGTTTTAATGGCGATTGTCAGATGAGAAATCATTCTCTTTTATTCTTGTTTTTTTTAAAAAAAAAAAAAATTAGACACATTTATGTTATATAAGCTAGAAGGAGGCTGCGTGGGACGGTGGAAAAGAAAGAAAAAGAAAAGAGAGTGCGCGGGAGAGAAAGAAAAGAAAAAAGAAAAGGGAAAGGGAGAGAGAGAGAGAAACATTTAATGATATTTTATTATTTTGGACAATTTTTTGGGTAAAGTAATGAATCCGCTGGGAGCTGTTTTTGTGCGTTTATCACCAAATTGGGTCACCAAGTTGGGAGTTGTTTTTAGCTATTTTGGTGAGGATGGTAAGAATGCCCAATAATAATGAGTTTTTTTTTTTTTCCTATTCAGCCGATAATAATGAGTTTAACAGTTAGAGATGATGGTTGATATTCTGAATGAGAAAGTAATATTGGTATATAATATTAAGGCCTCATGGGCAGAGCAAGTAGAGCATAAACCAAATGGGCAGATTCTATGAGACCTATTGTAGCTTAATTTAAATTGGTCGTTCTAGGTTGAATAATAGGTTAGGGGTGCATGGGTGGAGCCTGAACAATTCCCACAAGTTGTATCAGAGCTGTTGGTTGAAACAATGGCGGTGAATGCTTTTGTTGCAAAATATGATGTGTTGAAGTTTGATGGAACTGGGAGTTTTAGATTTTGGCAGGAAAAGGTGAAGGATTTGTTGGTAGAACAAGGTTTGGTGAAGGTCTTTCAAAGGAAAATGAACAAACTAAAGAAGATGACAGATAATAAATGGGAAGAGCTCGAGACGAGGGTGGTGAGTACCATTTTGTCTTGTATGACAGACGAGGTTATGTACCATACATGGATTGTAAGGCCCCATATATTATTGTCAATATATTAATGTGATGTGCACGAGAATAAAGAAATAATTATCAACTTTGTAATTTTGAGAATTATATTTAAAATAAGTAAAAACAAATTAATTTTAAAATCCTAAATTTATTCTAGAAAACTTAGGGAACTGAGATTGATGCTACCATCAATCATTCGATAGAAACCCTAGAGGCGAACGTTTGTCTCGAGTAATGAATGATCGATAAGTGGTTACCAGCATTAAAAAATAAGACCATTCTACCCTTTTGCTTGTGTATGGGGAGACCTTATCATCACACCTTATCTAGAATCTTTCATTTTTGATCATTCCTAACCTCTAAAAAAAAAAAAATGCTCGAGTGAGAGAGAGAAAGAGATGGAATTCATACTTGGAGGAGTCTATCCTCAAACTTCCCATTCAAGGTAATCCTCCTAATCCAAACCTTCATCCTTAGTTTTATATGTTCTTAGAATGTTTAATCCATATCTAAGTTAAGTTTAACTGGCCATTTTTATAACTATGGGTAGATATAGATATCTTTTGGAAGAAATGGTTTTCTCACATGCTGAACCATACGTATCTTGTTTTGTTAGCTTAAACTAGCATCTAAACACTTTTGATACAATAAGTAGATTTCATTACCTGGATTTGAAAGAGATTTGTGGAACTAATAATGCCTTAATACGTGCGCCCGTAAACATAGGAGGTGACAGTGTGTTGAAGCATGAATTGACCTAGTGACTTGAACGTTGGGTGAGGTGCACTAGCGAGCAACTTTTAAAGTACAAATCAGTGTTATGATTGATTTCACATTATTCAAATGTGCTTGTATGCTAGATGTTATGTTTCAGGACCATTGGAATGATTTTACGGTTGGTTTATTGCTTGGAATCAGGATTTGAGTAGATAGACTTAGGTTTTTGTTTTTATCATAGAGGACCGATTGATCATCCTTGAGGATCGAGCGATCCATCCATGCAGTAAGGCTTAGTGAGGATTAGTTGCATGATTAAGGTTTACATATAGGATTAGACTTTGGAAAGAGTCCTATGACTGATTGTAACATGTGATTTGCAGTGTTAAGGAGTTAAGATGTCAAAGAACGTGAATGTACGGTTGAGGTAAGTAAATACTTATGGAATATATAAAATCTTTAAGTTATATGATATTCTCTACATACTTTATTTGAACATAATGATTTATGTTATGAGTCTAATGTTCTATCGAATACATAACTATAAAGTATTATTTGTATTTTTAATAATCAAACAATATACGATGGATCTTTATGTATGGATGGTGGGCGTCGGTAGTATATAAGCTTTATTCTAAGGTCTAGTTCAGTTCAATGTCGCCTTGGTACCAATAGCTTATAGTCTGAATGGCATAGCCATGTTTGATTGGTGGTTAGTACAGACGGATGTCATTCGTGGTGTAGATTACCCGTGGTTGGACCCCGTCGGGCCATTTTTTATGGATAGTATGTAGCAACATCAAGGCACCAGTGTTGTACTATAGATCCCTCGGGACAATGCCAACCTTGCTGAGAATAGGTTAAAATTTTGGATAGACCATAAGAAGAAAGTTATAACTAAAAAATATCTTATTATGTATAATTTCTAAGTTGGATAGACAAAATGAAGAAAGTTATAATTGTTGTACAAATATCCATCTAAATAAATAAGCGAATAAATGCACGTTTTACTCGCAAGTGCACAAGATCAAAACGATAGTATAGACGGCAAATACGAGATCATTCCCACAAGGATTGGTAAACTATGTTTAAAAAGAAATCCTAAAAAGATATTGTGAATGAAACGAGATAAAATATTGAATTGAAATAATAAGAATATAGGGCTAGAGCTTCGATATCCACCGCTAATCATACTCAAATAAGGTAAACAATATGCACAATACTATAATCATATCAAGATACTCACTGTTTGTCGGCCTAAGGGCATGGTATATACTCCAAAAGCCATTGACTCCCCTTAGCAACGAATTAGGCATGGTATCTACTCTAATTCTTTTCTTTCTCAAAGGATTTAGCATGGTATTTACTAAGTTGTTCTTTGAGAAAACATAAATTTATGAAAATCGACAAACACACTAAAACCTAGAACATGGTATCTATTACGGTCTTTCATGTTGATTACCCCAATAACCCGTAATTGGTTCTTTTGTCACTCTACTAGGCTCAACACTCGGTCATCCAAATTGACCTAGATAACAATCTACACATGTTATATGCATAAGATGATCAAACTTATACATAACCCATATGAAGAACGAACAAAAACCCGAGATAAATCAATTAAGCATCAAAACATGAATTGTAACAAGACAAATTGAAACCTTAAAGAGACATGATTAGGGCTTCAATCGAGCCCTAACTAAAATATTAGCTATACATAATTCAGATGAAAATCATTCCTATAATAAAATAACAAAGAAAAACTGAAAAGTAAAGAAAAACTAAGAAAAACCTTTCTTTGAAGCCTTTGATTCTTCTCCTCAAGCTTGTCTCCTTGTTTTGGAGGACTTAGGGGAGTAGTTATAGAGTTTAGGAATAACCCTAATCAATTTCGTGCACCCTAGGAAGTCCAAGATCGAGTTGGGGTTGGATTACCATATTTCCATATCAGTTCTGCTGACTTCAGAGGTTTCCAGCGTACGATGGCGCTCGAGCACCAGCTGATGCTCGAGTGTCATTTTGGGAGCTCGAGCGCACCTTGGATGCAAAAATTATGGCTTAATAATTTGTTCCTCTCTGAGTCCTCTTTCCAACGCACTTGACCTTGCCTTAATCCGAGTTTTGAGCTAAGAGTTATGGTCAAAATAGTGCACAAAGGTCGAATGCTCAGCAACTTTGCTCAGTTCATGTATTTTAAGCCCAAGTTGATGGTATTGACTTCTTATCTTCCAAAACCTACAAAATAAGGGAAAACACAAAAAGAACACAAAATATCATATTATAATGAAACTAAGAGATTAACATATGTGAATTATAAAGACTTGAATGTGTAACACACAACACTTATCACACCCTCAAACTTACATATTGCTAGTCCCTTAGCAATACAAAACTGAAAATAAATGACAACTACTCTACCTCCTTTGTCGTGGAAAACACGATTGCATTTAGCGTATGCAACAAGCCTTTTAAACCCCTAGGCATCCCTAGTAGGACGAGTAAAGTCTCGTGAGGGTTTAACAGGAATGATACCCACAAACATTATGCATAATTCATGCTATCTCCAAGACTAAAGTATCACAAATAACCATGATTCTCATTCATTAGCAAGCTTAAAAGGATAAACTCCATCTTCAAAATGAATTGGAATTTCAAAATCTAACTACTCACAAATGACAAGCTGAAATTTCACATGTTCAATCTTCAGTGTAAAGTGAACCAACACATAATCATGAGATTTCAAATTAATTTTGATGTGCAATGACTCAATATCTCAAAGTTGATTAGGGTCCCCATCGGATTGAATAACCATGGCATTCTCTTTCTTTTTTTTTCTCTCTTTTTTTTTTTGGTCATGCTATGCAATGCTCAGTTCTTTTAAGCTTTCTAATTGACCCTTGTAACGAGTGTTAGGTCAATGCTCCCAAGCCAGATGGCTTTAAGGCACTAGGTGTAGAGACACCCTTAAGGCTTCCTAACTCTAGTCAAAAAGGCTATAGAAGTAAATTAGCACAATTCTCTTAAGCTTTCTAATTGACCCTTGTAACGAGTGTTAGGCCAATACTCCCAAACCAGATGGTTTTAGGGCACTAGGTGTAGAGGCACCTTTAAGGCTTATTAACTCGAATCAAAAAGATTACAGAATTGGGCTTAACCATGATTATTTTTATTTATTTATTTATTTATTTCATTATGTCAAGGTATACATCCACAAATCACCCAGCTTCACCCAAAACGTTGAAAGCATATACAATCAAGTTCATATGTCATACCTCACAAACTATGTGCTAATGTGCTCGTGACAATTCGAATTGAAACAAATGAATGCTCAGATGTCAAAGGTAAGCAACAAGACCCAGAATCCTACTCATATGATCATGTGTTCAATATTCTAAGCTCGCCAATGAATTCAAATCACAATTCCAGATCAACCAAATTCTTAAGAATAACAAGAATATGCAATTTTTTTTTTTTCAAAAAAATATGGACAAAGTGTGTGTGTGTCTCCCATACCCCCAAACTTGAGTTACACATTGTCCTCAATGTGTAGAGAAAGTGGAAAGATCATACCAGGGAGATGAGAAAACTGGTTGGACTAGGTATGGCTCGTAGCATACCTCCAAACTTGAATGCAAGTACACTTTTCCTGAAAATTACTAAAACAAAACAAAGGAAAACTACAACTATGAAAACAAAATAGAAACTAAAAAAAAATAAGCAGAAAATAAAACAAAAATTAAAAACAAACAAAATTTTTAAAGGATATGGCTTTTTAATGCATGAAGTGGCCTCAATACCACTGATTTCTTCTTGGGTTACCTCCCAAGTAGTGCTAAGTTTATTGTCTTCAACCAGACTGTGTGACTCTCAAATAATATGCTGGATAGATTGGAGGGTCACATCCTTATCTCTAAACTGAATGCCCATCTCCATATAAGGCTTCACCTGATGTCCATGCACCTTGAAAGTTTGATTCTTTTCTTTACAATAGGCCTCCATAGCTCCATGAGGAAAAACTTTGGTGACATCATAAGGACCATACCACCGAGACTTGAGTTTATTAGGAAAGAGTCTTAATTCTGAATTGTATATCAACACCTTCTGTCCCACATAAAACTCCTTCTTGACAAGCTGCTTATCAGGATATTTCTTGGTTCTTTCTTTGCACAACTCATCATTTTCATATCCACCATGCTTCAACTCCAAATCTGGTGCCCTGTCAATAAAAGGATCAAGAGTAATGTTAGTAGGCACAAGAGTCTCAAAGGGAAGTGTGTACCTTCTTAGATGAGGTGCAGAGGTCTCAAGGGAGTGCGTGGCATCAATGATGTTGATAACACGTTCATGCTCCGGCTCTGTGAGGTTATGAGTCATGCCAACCTCCAAGGGATCAATGCTGTGTACTTGTAAAATTTCTTTAGTAGTACTTTGGACCACATCAATATTAAAATACTCATAATTATCTTGTGGTAACTTCATTGCATCACATTTTGAACTCGACCTTTTTCCCATTTACTTCCATGCTTATAATACCCTTTTTAACACTTATGTTAGTATCAACAGTGCTCATAAAGGATTTTCCTAAAATAATGGGTAAGAATGATGGCATGGGTGCTTCTTCCATATCTAGGACAACAAAATCAACAGGCATAATAAATTTATCTACCTTGACCAAGACATTTTCTAAAATACCTCTCGGTCGTTTGATGCTTCTATCGGCCAATTGCAATGTAATTGAGGTTGGTTGAAGTTCCCCCAAACTCAATTTCTGATAAACCTCATAAGGTAGTAAATTGATACCTGCCCCCAAGTCTAACAAAGCACGGTCAAAGAGTTTGTCACCAATTTTGCATGAGATAGTAAAACTACCTGGATCTTTCAATTTAGGTGGTAACTTTCTTAACAAAACCGCAATTATCTCCTCGATCAATGCAACTTGCTCATGCTCCTGAAACTTTCTCTTGTTACTACAACAATCCTTTAAAAACTTGGCATATTGCATCAAGTAAAGGAATATTGATTTCAACTTTCTTTAATGTTTCAAAAACATCCAGCAATTGTTTTTCTTTCTTGGGCTTCACTAACCTTTGAGGGAATGGTGACAATGTCACATACTCCCTCTCAATTACCGTTTTGGAGATTGTGGCTCTTGTTGGAGGTGCTTCTACTTCCTTTTCTGTTTCCATCTTGTTATCAATGACCTTACCATTCTTAAGAGATTGCACAGCATTGCCCTGCTCATGTCCTCTTGGATTGGGTATTGTTTGGGATGGAAATTCGCCCCTCTTTCTCTCGCTCATCTCCTTGGCCATTTGCCCCACTTGTGTTTCCAATCTCTGAATGGTCTGGCTGGTGGTTACTTCCAGTCTTTGAATAGACAGATTATTCTAAGCATTAGTCTGTTGCTGTGCGGTTATGAACTAGAGTATGACCCCTTCAAGATCATTCTTTTTCTGCTCCGGATTAGGTTGCATCACTTGTGGTGGAGCTTGATAATTATTCCCTTGCTGAAAATTTTGTTTGTTGCCCTTGTGGATTCTGCATATTCTGATTATTACTCCATGAAAAATTGGGGTGGTTTTGCCACCCTACATTGTAGGTGTTGGAGTATGGATTGTTCTTCGGAAGAAATCCACCTTGTCCCACATAGTTGGTCTGTTCTTGATCTGCAAATGGAGACATAGGACAAGTCTCAGTGGTATGGTTAGAATGAGAACATATAGCACATACCTCGACTTGTTGTACTTACTGAATTGGAGAGTTGTTGTGTGATGTCATGGCTTTCACAATCATGTCTAGCTTCCTCTCCATTGTCGCCATTTAAGATTGGACTCTGTTGTTGGTACTTATCTCATAAACACTTTTACCTTTTGATACATTCCTTCATTTTGATGAGAATTACTAAGAATTTTCACTTAAAGTTTCAAAGAGCTCAATGGCTTTCTCACTACTTTTCTCCATTAGTACACCACCACAGGCTGAATCAACAAGACTTTTGTTATTATCATTTAGACCTTCATAGAAAGCTTGTACCTGGTCATCTTGAGACAAACTGTGGTGTGGACATTTGAGAAGTAGCTCATTAAAATGCTCCCAAGCTTCGAAGAAAAGATCTCTATCCTTTTGTTGAAAAGTCTGAATTTCTCTTCTAAGTTGCCTAGTCCTTTGAGCTGGAAAGAGTTTTTTCAAAAATTTTATGGCCAGCTCTTCCCTGTTATTAATAGAACCTGCAGCCAAAGAGTTCAACCACAACTTAGCATTATCTTTTAATGAAAAAGGAAAAAGGATTAACCTGATATGCTATGGAGTTAAGCCATGAATGTTTTGCGTCTTGCAAAGATCAAAGAAATCTTTTATGTGCAAATATGGATCCTTAGAGAGTGTGCCTTTAAAATGTGGTAGCATGTTGAGTAAATGAGGGGATAAATTGAAGCTGCCCTATGCATTTGGCTGGTAGGCGATGCATGATGGTTGATTGAGGTTTTGTGGAATGAAGGAACTTTTCATTGGTTTTCGCTCGGGTTGATTCTCAGCCATCTTTTCCTCAACTTTGAATTCCTCTTCTTCTTCGGAGTCTTCTTTTGGCCTTCGAGGTTGTCGAATAGTTCGTTCAATCTCAGGATTGTATGGAATAACAGCTAAATTCTGAGATCGACGTCCTTGCATGGGCAAAAATCAAATTCTGCAGTGGACAGCAGCTTCAGTGCTGCTGTTTGGAAGAGGGCGCTCGAGCGCTAGGATTGGGCGCTCGATCACAGTTGTCTAAAGTGGCGCTCGAGTGCTAGAATTGGGCGCTTGATCTTCCTGCAGCAAAACAAAATTGAATTCTGCAAAAACTTCAGAGAAACAGATTAGATTTTTTTTTTTTTTTTAGAGATGCAGAAACAAAATAACTTAAAATAAAAGGAAAAACTTTAAAAACATAATTCAATGCAATCCCCGGCAACAGCGCCAAAAACTTGTTGTACAAATATCCACCTAAATAAATAGGCGAATAAATGCACGTTTTACTCGTAAGTGCACAAGATCAAAACAATAGTATAGACGGCAAATATGAGATCATTCCCACGAGGATTGGTAAACTATGTTTAAAAAGAAATTTCTAAAAAGATATTTTGAATGAAACAAGATAAAATATTGAATTGAAATAATAAGAATAAAGGGTTAGAGCTTCGATATCCACCGCTAATCATACTCAAATAAGGTAAACAATATGCACAATGCTACAATCATATCAAGATACTCACTGTTTGTCGGCCTAAGGGCATGGTATCTACTCCAAAAGCCATTGATTCCCCTTAGCAACCAATTAGGCATGGTATTTACTCTAATTCTTTTTTTTCTCAAAGGATTTAGCATGGTATCTACTAAGTTGTTCTTTGAGAAAGCATAAATCTATGAAAATCGACAAATACACTAAAACCTAGAATATGATATCTATTCTGGTCTTTCATGTTAATTACCCCAAGAACCCGCAATTAGTTCTTTTGTCACTGTACTAGGCCCAGGACTCGATCATTCAAATTGACCTAGATAACATCTACACATGTTATATGCATAAGATGATCAAAACCATACATAACCCATATGAAGAACGAACAAAAACCTGAGATAAATCAATTAAGCATCAAAACATGAATTGTAGTAAGACAAATTGAAACCTTAAAGAGACATGATTAGGGCTTCAATCGAGCCCTAACTAAAGTATTAGCTACACATAATTTGGATGAAAATCATCCCCATAAAAAAATAACAAAGAAAAACTGAAAAGTAAAGAAAAACTAAGAAAAACCCTTCTTTGAAGCCTTTGATTCTTCTGCTTAAGCTTGTCTCCTTATTTTGGAGGACTTAGGGGAGTATTTATAGAGTTTAGGAACAACCCTAATCAATTTTGTGCACCCTACAAAGTCCAAGATCGAGTTGGGGTCGGATTACCATCTTTCCATATCAGTTCTGCCAACTTCAGAGGTTTCCAACGTACGATGGTGCTCGAGCACCAGCTGGCGCTCAAGCGTCGTTTTGGGCACTCGAATGCATCTTGGATGCAAAAACTCTAGCTTAATTATTTGGTCATCTCTGAGTCCTCTTTCCAACGTACTTGACCTTGCCTTAATCCGAGTTTTGAGCTAAGAGTTATGGCCAAAATAGTGCATAAAGGTCGAATGCTCAGCAACTTTGCTCAGTTCATGTGTTTTAAGCCCAAGTTGATGGAATTGACTTCTTATCTTCCAAAACCTACAAAATAAGGGAAAACACAAAACATCATATTATAATGAAACTAAGAGATTAAGATATGTGAATTAAGGGGCTTAAATGTGTAACATTCAGCATTTATCAATAACTAAGAAATATCTTATAATGTATAATTTTCAAGTTAGCATGATTTATGCATTAAAGTAGGAAGTGGTCCTCGTATTACACTTACTTCTTTTAACCTTAAAAACCAATTTTTTAATAGTGTAGTAGCAAAGTCAATACCAAAATATTTTCAATGCAATTCATGTCATTTCCTGCTAATTTACAGAAGATTTGTGAAACAAGCTTTTCAACACTTAAGGCTCATCGCATAATAAATTTCATGAAACTTACTAATTTATGGATTTACTCAGTTATTTCTTTTTCCACTATGAAAGCATATTGGGTCAACTTTTGGGAGTGACATTTTGCTAGGATAAAGATGCTAATTGAATAGCTATTTAGACAGGTTTGATTAGAATAGTTGTTAGTATTTTATCTTGTAAATTTTTATTGTTGGAAGCTTTGTATTAGTTATTGGTGTTAATAATTATTGTACTTAACGATATTTAGAATTGTCTCAGATCATTTCATTTTCCGCTATAGTTTTTACTTTGATAGATTGTTTTGGTGTTATAATTCTAGCTAATTACAAGTTAATTAGTGTGAAGGTGCTATGAGTAACACTCTAAGTTTATTATTTTAATTAATCAATTTTGAGGGCGTTACATGGATGAAGAGTCTCTCACAATAATTTGGACAAGACTAAAGAGTGGATTTATGTTCAAGTCTCTTACGAACATGCATTATCATAAGTAAAAATTGTACGAGCTTAAGATGGCTAAAGGTATGGACTTGACTTAAGAAATCAATATCTTTAATTAGATTCTTAGTGGTATGTTGAGGATGGATATGAAGTTTTACGAAGAAGATAAGGCACTAAGAAAGTTAAACTCTCTTCTGATTGGGGAAGGAAACATTGGAAACATAGGAAGTTATGGCATCTTTGTTGGCATACAATCATAAGGGTTCTGGTGAAGGGTTTATAGCGAAGGGTAATCAAGATCATGGAATGAGAAAATAAAATGATTTTTGTTTTTTTAGAAAAATAATAACCAATTGAAGTAAAAAAGAAGGAAAGTGTGGCGTCTCACATCGTCTGGGGATGGAGATGCGCATATATGTAATGACCCGCACCACCCCCACTACACAATATTATCCGCTTTTGGCTATTTCGAACCAAACTTCCTAGGAGGTCACCTATCGTGGTACTACTTCAGCATAAGCACACTTAACTGCGAAGTTTTGATATGTTCATGGCCATCACGGCTTTAATTTTTTATATAGTATCAGAGCCATTGCCCAACCTAAGATGGGGGGAGCGTGCATAAGCCCATGAGGGTTGCCAGCGAAAATGCTAGGTCCCAAGAGGGGGTGATTGTGGCGTCTCACATAGCCTGGAAATGGAGATGCACATATATGTGTAGTCGCACCCTTCATGACACAATGCGTTTTAAAGCCGTGATGGTCATGAACCTATCAAAACTCCGCAGTTAAGCGTGATTATACTGGAGTAATACCAGGATTGGTGACCTCTTGGGTCTGGTTCAGAGAAGCTAAACGCGAAAAATATTGTGTAGTAGGGGTGGTGCAGGTCGTTATAGAAATAAAAAAAAGATATAAAGTCCTACCAAATCTAGGGAAAAGGAGGACTGTCCGAAGTGGAAGAAAGGAAAGGAAGAGGAAAGGAATAAAAAAACTCAAATTCTTCGAATATAGGGGAAGAAGATTCAAATGGTGCTAATGGCAACATTCTTTAAGCCTTGTGAGGTTTAATTCACTTCACGGACTATGAGATTATAGATTTTGCATGCTATTATCACATGTCCCTTTAAAGAGACTCGTTCAGCAACTACAGGTTAATAAATTATTGTTATGTTCTAATAGTTCATGATACTTCTTGTAAAGTCATTGGAAAGGTACTATTAAGCTTAAAATGTTTGATGATATGATAAGAATGTTGGGTGATTAGGTATGCACTATATTTAAGGAAAAACTTAGTTTCATTTGGACTCCTTAGACTCAAATGGATATAGCTATAAGTCTGAAGGTAGAATGATGAAGGGAACTAAGGATGCTATGGTAATGATGAAAGGTCTAAAAGTTGTGGAGAATATCTATTTGTTGTTTGTTACAATTGTAAATGGAGATACTACAACATCTTGTGAATTAGGTTTTGATGAAACTGTAACGCCTTGACAAAATCATTTAATTGGTAAATGAATTAGCGGTTTGCCTCCTAACCTTAACCCATTAATGTTAAAACTCAGGGATTATACACTCTCCGAAGAGTAAGTCTACAGCAGAAGACTTATCACTTATAAGTATAGAGATAGCAACTAAGTAACCCACAATCACATAATACCAGAATAACTAAAAAATATCATAACATAAATAGCATAGGTCTACAAATGTACAGTCAAAGACCAATCATCAAAATACTATAAACTACCGCAAACATAAACTCCAAGAAAAATCAACAACAATCCCATCAAAGCCTAGCCTTCAAAAGTTACAGCATATAAAAAATGTTTATCATATCGCAACGAGACTCTCCTCCAGCTCTCCACATTTTGATAGCCATACAAGATCTAGTTCCTCAAAAATCATCCGGATAATGCCTTTCAGTTGGACAGTACTCCTCAAATGTTCCGTTATCGCCTATACTATCTATAAAACAACACATATTTTACAGGTGAAAAAGATATAGGTGTAGGTCTATGACTTAGTAAGTAATAATCTACATGTTACACAAGTTATTATTTTGTGAAATCAATTCATAAATCACAAGCTATAATTATGTCAGTTATGGAATAAGCAAATCGTAATAATAAAGTATATGTATAATACATGATATAGCAAGTGAACATGTCATATGTCAACAATATGGTCTATTTGAGACATTCTCCACTATTAGAAGGGTTTGTGCGTCCTTATAAGGACATCTGGTACAATATCAGTGCCCCGTGTATTGCACAAACATACTGTCTTGTATTAATAGTCCGACTAAGTCTGGCCTCGAGTGGCCGACACTACTAGTAATGCCGTAATAGTGAACCCTTTGAAAAATGGTGCGCTGGTTACAAAAACACTAACCATTGGATCCAAGGCCCACATAACAATAAAGCATTTAACCATAAGGTTAACTTATAATAATAGTAAGCCTATGATCATTTTTCCGCACAAGACGGTGTACCATGTTATACAACGAAACATTAATCTTTCACCATATTTTATATGCATGCCTTTTTTGTAATGCCTTAAAAATTTAACAAAATTAAGGATTTGTTTTGGAGCCTCAGACGTTTGAAAAACATTTGAAGGATTCCATGGAATGTTTGATGCTTTTGTCAAACATTTGATTCTTGGATCCAACATTCGATCGTGTTGTGATGCACTGTGCAACACTGTTCACCTGAGGTCACGCGATCAATGTGTGTGTATGTCAGACCGTACCAAATGTACAATGCTTTTATCAAATGTTCGATGGAAATCCCGAAGACCGTTGGTATAATACATCAAATGTTCGATGTCATACCATTGAACGTTTGATGGACCCAAAAATCCATCAATCTTTAACCAAACGCTCCAACCCTATAAATAGAAGCCCTATCCCTCCCTTCTACTGTTTATGCTCGACTTGAAACTTAGAAATTGCTTGTGTGTGTGTGAGGGGGAAAGTTTGAAGGAGTGAGGAGCTTTCTAGGCTTTGGAGGTATCTATCCTAGCCTAACTCGTTTTATGTTGTTAATTGTTTAGTTTGTTATCATGTCTTAGTTGTTGTATTATAAGTGATAGGTTTGATCATTAATATTTATGATGGTTTTATGTTGGTTTAAGAAGTTTAGCACTTCGAACCCTGTTTTTGAAGTGTGAAATCCTTTATTTTCTCTGGTGAGACCTTAGGAAGACCTTAGGGTATGTTAGAATCTAATAAGGACAAAGGTTCTGGTCCATAATGGGTTTCTAGACCATATCAAATGTTCGACTGTCTTGATCAAACGTTTGATATTTGGGCTTGGAACGTTCGACCTTCAAGTCAAACGTTTGATGCTCGAATAGAAAGTCCTTTTGAGTTATTAGAGGCTTAGAATTTATTTAGCTTAAGCATAAGACTAATGATAAGATCATTTCTCAGATTCGGAAGTCGGAGATTGTATGGGGGATTATTTGGTTGACCCCTATGACTCAATGAGTAAGAACTCACACGGATACTTGTTATTGTTACTTTTCCGCATAGCATGACTATTTTATGTATAAAATATCGATTTTTACTACTCTCATGAAATGCTCATTTAGAGTAACTGTCTTCATTTTTATGAAAATGATTGTCATTAACAAGATAATGAATTGATGAGTTTCTAAAATGCATGCGTATAAAAGACGATAAAAGATTAATGTTGCATCGTATGACATGGTACATTGTCTCGTGCGCAAAAAATAGGCCACGGGCTTACTATTATTATAAGTTAATTCTTTGACCAAATGTTTATGAATGATGAGGGCCTTGGATTCAATGGTTAAAGGTTTGTGACAGGCTCACCATTCTTCGAGTGGGGTCACTGTTACGGCTTTGCTAGTTATTATGGGCCACCCGAAGTCAAACTCCTAGTATAAGACGGTATGTTTGTGCAATGTTCGAGGCACCAAAATTATACCAGAAGTCCTTTGGGACATGCAAACCCTACTAAGAGGAGGTAATGTTTCGGGTAAACCATATTGTTAACATATCACATATTCTTGAATATATCATATATTATATAGATATACTGCATTTCCATAACTGAGAATAATAACGACTGTGATTTACAAATTGAGTTCACAAAATGGTAACATGTATAACATGTGCAATATTATTTACTAGTCGTGGACTTACACTTGTATCTTTTCCACCTATGATCTTATGCTGTTTAATAGATAGTTTAGACGATGTCGGAGTATTCGAGAAGCATGGTTCAGCTGGAGGGTATTTTCTGAGTGATCCTTGAGGAGCTAGATCCGGTATGGCTAAGTAGGATGTGGAGAGCCGAAGGAGATTCCTAACGTGATATGATAGACATATCTTACATGCTTTATGTTTTGAAGGCTAGGCTTTGATTTTGTTGTTGATTTTCTTAGAACTTGGGTTGTAATCCTTATGTTATATTGATGACTTGTCTTTGACCGTACTTTTGGAGACATTAGTATTTATGTTATATTAATGTTGTTTTCAGTTATTATGGTATTCTTATATTTGTGGGTTATTAATTGTTATCTCTATCTTTAAAAGTGACAAGTTTTCCGTTGTAGACTCTCACCTTTGATAGTGTATGATCCATAAGTTTTAACTTAAGAGAGGTTAAGGTTGAGAGGCGAATCGCTAAGTTATTTACCAGTTAAATGATTTTATTCGGGCATTACAATTTTACAAACTCATCATTTCATTATCTTATTATTCACAACAATTTTCACAAAATGGAGTTCACAGTAATAAAAAATAGGCATTTTATGTGAGTTGTAAATATGTAGGTTTTGTACAAAAACAAAATCATGCTTATAGAGAAAAATAACAATAATAAGTATCCGTGTGAGTTTTACTCACTTGTATCGTAAGGATCTATCAAATAGTTTTTTGTATATCCTTCCACTTCCGAATATGAGAAAGGATCTGCTCATTAGTCATAAAAACTAGGCTAGAATCATTTATAGGCCTTAAACTGACCAAAATTGGCATTCTGCCTGAGACATGAACGTTGATGTAGGGGATGCGAACATTTGTGTCATACACGAATGTTCCTGCTATAGGCACAAAAGTTCCTATGTCAACTAGAAGGTTGTTTTTGGTATGTAAGCCCTCTTGAACCTTCAATCAACATTCCTTATGGTTAGTATGAGGTTCCTAAAGACTGTAAACATAAATTAACACGAACATGCAAAATGAATAATGTCTAACAAAATCAATCTATGGAATTTCTACGGTTACCAAGTTAAACCTCTAGTTACAACTATACAACATCTCTTAACAAATAACTTTGAACCAGAAGCTAAGAACATGAAAATAAGACAATGATACTGAGGAAATAAACTAAGGTTGAGAAATTACCCTACTTTGAAAAACAAAGCTCAAGAGTTCCTCCTCTCCTTCAAGAATCTCCCTCACTCATACACCCTATTAGAAACTACACTAAACAGGGCAAAAATGTGTTGAAGAATCGAGATATGAGGGGTATTTATAGAGAGATTCACGTGGGTAAAGACTGTTGGACAAATTCAATATTTTGGCTTATATGAACGTTAGTGTACTAGTCACAAACATTCGTGTGTGTCACATGCACGAACTTTGGTGTATACTGTTTACACGATCGTTCATGGCTTTAGACGAACGTTTGTATGAGCCAAAAAAGTCTAAAAATCCAGCCTAAAGTAGCCCCTTCAGTCTTATTAACCCTAATCAAGGCTGACCTAACCTTGGTTAATTCTTCGGGATATTACGAAAACTTTTGCAACATATACGGTTGGGGCATATGGGTGAGAATCGTATAATTGACCTGCACAATAGAAATATGTTGAAAGGAGTTAAATTGTAAAACTAGATTTCTGCAAGTATAGTATTCTTGGGTAATAGTGTAGGGTGTAATTCAAAACTGCGACTCACAAGATATAAGGTACTCTAGATCATGTATATTTAGGTGTTTTGGGGCCAATGAGAGTAGCACTAAGGGGTAGATCTCTGTAGTCTGTGAGCTTCATTGATTATTACTCCACAAAGGTTTAGTTTTATTTCATGAGAAACAAGTCTAAGACTTTTACCATGTTCAGGTTGTGGAAATCTGAAGTGGAAAACTTGATCAAGAAAAGAATTAAATGTCTCAGGACATATAAAGGTACCAAATATAAGAATGCTGAGTTCTTTAAGATCTACAAACTGCATGACATTAAACAACATTTCACACTTCGAAAGATGTTTCACTAGAATGGTGTGGTTGAGAGGTGAACATAAAAATTGTTTAGAGAGAAAGGTGTTTCGATTGAATGTTGGGCTTCCTAAGATTTTTTGGGTTGAGGTGGTAAATTTGGCTTGCTACATTGTAAACATATCACCTAGGGTTGCACTAGATCGGAAGTCAGAAGAAAAGGGACCTGAAAATATTTTGATTACACAGTAATGATGATATTCAGGGTCTTCTCCTTATGTTAACATATCTAGTGAAAAAAGTTCAAAGCTTGATTCGAAATTTAAAAGGTGTATTTTTCTCTGGTTTGAGAAACAAGTGAAACGATACTATTATAGAGACCCAGAGGCACAAAAATTGGTGATCAGGAATGTAACATGTGATGAAATGTCTATGTCAAAGCTTTTAAGGAAGATGAGGAGAACGAACTAGAAGAAAGTAGTAGCATGAAATTAGAGGTACAGGTGGAGCTAAAGGATTCATAAGAGAAAAATAAAATTTAGTTAGAGTAAAAAAGAAATATCAAATTTATTCCTTCGATTTTCATGCAATTTAAGTTTAGTCCCTATGTTTCAATTTCAACAATTAGCTCTGTAGGTTTTCCTTTAGTTTCAAATAGGTCATTCCGTTAGTCTACCATCAAATTAATTAATGGTAAGCCATGTCATACTAATCAATTAATGTCACATGCTTTTCGTTTGACATGTTATATATCAACTATACATGCCATGTGGCATAGTTAATTTAAATTACAACTATACCATAAATAAAAAATTAGAAAATTAAGACAAACTATACGTACATGTCACAAAAGAGGGTCCGCCACCTCTCATCTGGCCAGGAGCGGCCCCCTTCACCAGGGGTGGTTGGGCACCTCTCTTTTTGCTTTAAAAGAAATTCATTTTAACTATTTAAATTTTTTATTTAGGATAAATTTTTAATTTAAAGTAACTGTGTCATATGGCACGTATAGTTGGTACACGTGAAACAAGATCCAGTTGACATACCATTAATTAATTAAATGGTAGATTAACGGAGAGACTTATTTAAAACTAGAGAAAAACTTAAGGACTTAATTGTTAAAATTGAAAGCTTGGGGATTAAATTGAAAGAAGTAAATTTTAATTTTTCTTGGAGAAAAAATATAGCACTGGTGGTAGGTTTTAAGTGGTTGATATGAGAAGCCACTTAAAACACACAATATTAACTGTTGCACGTGATGACTGGAATAAATCGGTATGAAAATTAAGAGAGAGAGAGAGAGAGAGAGAGAGAGAGATCATTGATTGGTTAGGAGAAAACAATGAAGACATTGATAGTTAAGCTTGGTATAGGAAGATAAGCATGTGAAAGATAAGGATAAGGACATTGTAAATGAAAGGATTGTTATAGAAGCTTTGGAAACCTTACATGCCACAGAGTTTGGTAGAGATGTAGGCTTGAGGAAAATTGTTATGGAAGGTGATATGCTCCAAATAGTGAATTCTATCGTGTCAAGTGAACAAAATTTGAGTAGATATGAACAACTAGTAAATGATGCTAGAAGAGTGCTTATTTGGTTCTTTGAATGGCAAATTGTCCATATTAAAAGTTAGACAAACTTTGTCACTCATGGGTTAGCCAAAACGGTAATTAAACAAGTCATATATCAAGTTTGAATAGAAGAAATTTTTATTTGTATCTTTGAAATTGTTTTGTTAGAATAAATTTCTCTAGTTTTATGTGATGAATAACATCAGTATTTTATCACAAAAAAAAAAAAAGAATAGATTGCTTCTACTTATCATCGTAACAAACACCAAATTGAAGAAGACTAATTTTAAATTTTTGTACGTATCCACTAAGTTACTGAACAATAAAACAAACTCATGGCCTAAAATAATTGAACGTACGGAACATTTGTTTTTTTTGTTGTCGTACATGAAAGTCAAAACTTGTCGATTGAATTGTCAACCGTCCCACGAATTAATTTTGGGCCTTTTCGTCCATAATGAATGATGATCACATATTAAAAAATCATGTTAATTTACAAATTACAACGAACTAATGAAAATTTTAATTTAAGTGAAATTTAACATCAATTTAATAATACATGAACAAATATCAATTCTCTTTATACCTTTATTAATTGTCAATTTGTCATGATGACGAAGATGATGCAAATTGACAATCAATATTATATCTTTTCGAAAGCCTGCAGCACGAATTCTGCCATTCTTCAAAAAAAAAAAAATAGTGCAAGATTGGAATCTTGCACTATTTTTTGAGGGTTAAATGAACTTAAGGATTCTCAACTAACCACCATTTTTTATAAAGCCTCACAAATTGATAAGTGTAATACTTAGATATATTAAATTATAATTTTATTACAATTAAACTATTTTTTTGTCATTTTTTTAAAATACCCCTATTTCTTTTTTAAAAAATAATTAAAAACTAAAATCAAAAAAGAAAATTTCATTTGTTTAGTTTTTTTTATTAGATTTTTTTGAAAAAAAAAGAAAAAATGGGCATTTTGGGAAGAATGACAAAAAAATAGTTTAATTGCAATAAAATAATAATTTGATGTATTCAAGTAGGGGTGGGCACGAGCTAGATTTGGCCGAGTATCATGGATATCCGATACTTGGTCTGAGATGGTCAGGTATGATACCCGGCTACTCAATACCCAAACTAAAGATTTTTATCCGCCTGGTATCAAGTATGGAGGGCACGGTGGATCGGGTAAATACCCAAACAGTAACCTAATCGCAAATCTCATTGGAGAGTCACCGAAATCTGCTCTCAAGATGGCTGCCGGAATCACTTGAGATGGCTGGATGGCATGGCTGAGGGACAGGATGGATAGCTTGGACGGCGCGAGATGGCATGGTTGAGAAGACTCAAATCAAAAGAGGAAGAGACGAGAGATGGGGTTGGGACTCAGGAGGGAAATCTGTCGAGGAGGAAGGAAGATACGATATTAGGAATTTTAGGATTTAGGGTTTGTGACGTCCTCGGTCTTGTAAGCTATCCGGCTGGCCCGTCAACTACTTTCGTGGCTCTTAGGGCTACTCGTTAACGCGGACCTATTGACACTATTCATGTTGTCCTCTTTGGTCCTTTAGGGTTACTCGTCGACGCAGACCCTCTAGCATTGGCCTTAAGTACTGGAGCAAAGCCTTGAGGTCCAAGGGATCTGTGTTGACTGGTAGCCTTGAGGGCTACGAAAATGGTTAACGGGCCAGCTGAGTAGCCTATAGGACTGGGGACGTCACATAAAATATTGTCCTCTTTTGTTCCTTAGAACTATCCGTCGCTGCAGACCCCTTGGACCTCAAGGTTTTGTTCCATTTGGTTGTAGCCGCTGAAATGCGTCCTCCATGATTTGAATTAGAGATTAGATCAATGGTTACCCATAATTGCGAAGAGAGGACTTTAAGGTCTTTAGTTCGAATCATGGGGACGCGTTCCAACGGCTACGGCCACATGGAGCCAAGCCTTGAGTGTAAAGGGTCCACAGCGATGGGTTGCTCTAAGGGACAAAGAGGACAATATGAATAGTGCCAAGACGTCCGCATTGATGGGTAGCCCTGAGGGCCATGAAAGTGGTTGACGTGCCAGCCAGGTAGCCTACGGGACCAAGGACGTCACAAAGTTTCTCTCGAAAAGATGATTTTTATACCATTAAATTTTTAATCGGATCGGCTCGACTCGACTTAGGTAATACTCGCATTTTATAAAAAATAGAACTTGATACTCGATGTCGGGTTGGATCAACTGGACCTGTCCAGGTATCCAAAAAAATAACCTGTACCCCGAAAAAAAGACAAAAAAAAAAAAAAGTTTTGCGGGGTGAGGCAGGTTTTGCCCACTCCTATATCCAAGTGTCAAACCTATCAATTTGTGAATTTTTTTTTAAAAATGAGTGATAGTCTAAATAGCTATAATGTATTTAACCCATTTTTTAAAGATTACCACGTGATGTCACATTTCTCTATATAAAGAAGCTCCATGAAGTGAGATTTCAAATCTTGCAGGGACAAATATGGCCACTTCACTTGTGAAGCTCATCTCCATCTTCATCCTCTTTTCTACCCTCACACCCCAAGCTTTTTCAGCGTCCGACGAATGCGGGGCAGAATCAAACTCTTGCAATGACAAGGCAGGAGCGTTGACTCTCAAGATCATAGCCATTGTCTCCATCCTCGTCACCAGCATGATTGGCGTGTGTTTACCGCTTGTCACACGCTCAATCCCAGCCCTACACCCCGATCGAAATCTATTTCTGATCGTTAAGTCCTTTGCTGCTGGCATCATTCTTGCAACCGGGTTCATGCACGTTTTACCCGATTCGTATAGCATGTTGTGGTCCAATTGCTTGAAAGAAAATCCGTGGCACAAGTTTCCCTTTTCGGGCTTCGTGGCTATGCTGTCTGCAATTGTGACACTGATGGTGGATTCCATGGCCACTGCTATTTATAGCCGGAAATCTAATGCCGGAGTTATCCCGGACGGTGGTGTTGCTGTCACCGGAGACCAAGAGATGGCTGTGGTGGGCGCCGGGCATTCCCATGGTCACCATCATGGAGTGCTCAAGGCAGGAACTGGAGACTCGCAACTTCTACGTTATCGTGTTGTCGCGATGGTATGATTTTTTTGGCTTCGGCTCTATTGACTTATGTACGGCAAGTTTGCTTATGCTTTTTATGAGTGTTTTTGCTTTTTTGTTGTGACGTGGCGTAACGAACTTAGAAGTATTTTTGAGTAATTTTTTTTAAAGTATGTTTGTGATTGAGTAAACGAACTGAAAAGTATTTTTAGTGCGTAAAAAATTGTGTTAAACCCAAAAATTAGTTGGTTTTGAAAAAAATTAAGGCCCTGTTTCTTTCGACGTAAAATGATTTTTGTTAGAAAATAGTTTCAGGGAAATTGATTTTCAAGAAAATGATTTCTGCCGAAAATATTTTTTGGTATTTAGTGCGTACGGAAAATTACAAATATTTTTTTTTTATATATTTTCAACAAATCATATTAACCTATAAAAAATGAATAAAAATTGGTTTTTTATGCACAATTTAAAAATATTAATATAAATTGTCCCGGGCGGGTTCCAGTCGGGTCCTAACGATGTTCCAACTAAGTCTCGGCGATGTCCCGACCTGTCCCGGTCAGGTCCCAATAGTGTCCCAGTCAGGTTCGGTCGGGTCCCGGTAGTGTCCCAGTTGGGTCCAGTGGGTCCTAACAATGTGTCAAGTGGGTTCTAGCGATGTTCTGAGAAAAAAAATTAAAAGTAGTATTTCTTGAACTTTTTGCTCTAAGAAAAAAAAAAAAAAGAAGGCCAAAACACACTTCTAAAAGAAATTTAAAAATGATACTTTTTCTAAAATTACTTCAAACTTTAAAACCTTTACTTCCCAAAACAATACCAAATAGGCTTTAAGTATTTTGTCGGTTGAATTATTTGTTCATACTTTGCTTTTTTGCCAAAGTAAAAACTAGTCTTAAAAAGTATGTAATAGAAGTGTATATATGGAGAGAAATATTAATATAGGGTACTTTCAAATATATGGTCATTGATCTGACGGTCAAAATCATCAATTAACATATCATATATTGATTAATCCATCTAAAATTTAATTATAATTATCATTGTCAAATCAAAAAGTAAATACTTAAAATTAAATGTAATATTTCTTTTATATATATATATATATGTACGGACGTCTACAAGTACGGTAAAGTAGAAATGTCCTTGGTCATACCAGATAGAGACCAGCTTAATTTTTAAGATAAGATTTCACTTCTCTTTTCTTTATTTTGATTATTTTAAATAATGCAAAAATTTCAATCAAAGTTTGACTTTGTCATAATTTAATTAGATTCCCGGTAACATATGTCATGACATAATGATATATATATATATATTGTTTTAAAAGAACAAAGGGATGACTTTCTAAAAATGCATGCATATGATGGTGATGATGCTTTTGCTTCCCACGCCTACATGAACCTGCATTAAGCCAAGGTTTGTGCATGCTGTATCTGTTTTAATTCAAATAACTTTTTTCAACTTCTGCCAAGTGCCAATTACTTGATCAGCATTTCCAATACAACGTAAGTCATCTCCATAAATTTTATATAAGCATGCAATTGACTTCTCCTATTGACAAATATCTTCTGTACGTTGTAATATTTTTAAAATTAATTACTGGCTGCAGGTATTAGAATTGGGAATCATCGTTCATTCAGTTGTGATAGGGCTTTCACTAGGTGCCTCAAACAACACATGCTCAATAAAAGGTCTCGTGGCTGCCCTTTGCTTCCATCAAATGTTTGAAGGCATGGGTCTTGGTGGTTGCATTCTCCAGGTCAATAAAACTCTACGCTCGCTCTACTTTTTGAGAAATGCTACATATATACTCTTAATTACATATTCTCTACCTATCAAATAAAACACTATTAGCTAGATTTTAGATCTAATAGTAATTTTGACTGTCATGTCAAAAAGTGTATACGTAAAAATACGTGATAGTAGAAATGTGTATATCATTTCTCTTACGTTTAATTACTTGTAAATCAATACCACTTTTTCACTCACACAACTTTATGAAAACAGGCAAATTACAAGTTATTGAAGAAGGCAATCATGGTGTTCTTCTTTTCTGTGACAACCCCATTTGGAATTGTGATAGGGATAGCGTTGTCAAAAACGTATAAGGAGAATAGCCCTAGCTCGTTGATCACCGTCGGATTACTTAATGCATCATCGGCTGGCCTTTTGATCTACATGGCTCTCGTTGATCTTCTTGCCACCGATTTTATGGGTCCAAGGATGCAGGCTAGCATCATGCTTCAAATTAAATCATACGTGGCAGTTCTTTTGGGTGCTGGTGGCATGTCCTTGATGGCAAAATGGGCTTGAGAGCATTTGTTACGGATGGAATGACGTAAAAAAAAATAAAAAATAAAAGCAATGTAATAAGCTCGTAATATATGTACCAAAAGTATATATCTTACATTCTATATGTTTATAAAGTGTGTGGTTGTTAGTTTGACATGTCACGCGTATCACACCATCGCATACTCCATTAATTTGATGCCTAAACTGTTTTAATTGAAAAATGTTACGGGAGTACTTTTAGGGATAATATAAATTTATTATAAGTTTCTTATAAATTGAAGTGGTAGTTCACACGATACTTACCATCTTAGCAACTAAATAATTAAATTTATTTATCAAATTTCATTGCTTAATTTTTTCGCCCATGTTGCGTCATATGGTACTCATAAGAAATGCCACATAAGTTTGTCAAAAGGTTATTGTAAAAAATATAGTATCTTAATTATTTTTCAAGCCACATATCACACGTCAAAGACTTAATCCTTTTTTAGATGGAAGAATACAATTACGATAAAACGGAAAACAATTGGATAGGGACATACCTTAGAAATCAATTACCTACTATTAAGGAAGAGCGGGAATTAACAAAACATTAAAAAAGGGTAACAAACAACCCTCGAAATTTTGGAATATGATCTTCTTCATTTCATGGTAAAGATTTACATGGTATATCTAATAGTGTATATGATTCAACATTATTTAAATTTTTGAAAAAAGTGTCAACATTGACTTCATTTGAAATAGAAAAAATCATTGTCTGACAAAATTAGATTTGGACATCTTAGAGAAACCCCGTAATCTTAGTAGGGATCTAGATCTTGTACTATGTAATATATTCTTCTTCTCCTTCTAAATACACTAAGCAATGACAACAAACATTCACTTAATAATCATAAGTGACAAATGTCCAAGTAGAGTAGCCAAAGTTGATTGCTCCTTTTTGCCTTTTTATTTAGAAAAAAAAAAAAAATCATAAGTGACAAATAATTATTATGAAAATTCTTACTAAACCTATGCACAACATCCTCTTACACTACAAGAAATTTGGTTTTTAGCAGCGACATTTTGTTGTTGCTAAAAATGCAAAAGTCGTTGCTGATAACTTTTAGCAGCGACATGTCGTTGCTAATAAGTCATTACAGTAAGTTGGTCACAAATACTATCAGTAACGACAAAAGTCGTTGCTAATAAAAATCAATGTCGTTGCTAATAAGGGAAGAATCCTAATGTGAATGTCGTTGCAGATAATGGGTTATCAGCAACGACTTTTGTCGTTGCTGATAACTGGTTATCAGCAACGACTTTTGTCGTTGTTAATAAAGGCCAATGTCGTTACTAATAAGAAAAGAATCCTCACATGAATGTCGTTGCTGATAATCCATTATTAGCAACAACTTTTTGTCGTTGCTGATAATAAATTATTAAAATGCTGATTTTATTTGATTTTTTATTATTATTATTATTATTTGCAATTGTTTTAATTTGTACTAATTAATTATGACAGCTTTGTTGGGGAAGGAAACATTGCAAACATAGGAAAGTTATGGCAGCTTTGTTGGCATACAATCATGAGGGTTCTGGTGAAGGGCTTATAGCGAAGGGTAATCTAGATCATGGAATGAGAAAAGAAAATAATTGTTTTTGATAAAAAGAATAACCAATTGAAGTAAAAAAGGAAGAAAGAAAAAAAAAGATATAAAGTCCTACCAATTCTAGGGAAAGGGAGGACTGTTCGAAATGGAAGAAGGGAAAGGAGGAGGAAAGGAATAAAAAAACTCAAACTCTTCAAATATAGGGGAAGAAGATTTAAATGATAGTAATTGAAACATTTTTCAGCCTTCTGAGGTTTTATTCACTTCACGGACTATAAGATTATAGATTTTGCATGCTATTATCACATGTTCCTTTAAAGAGACTCGTTCAGCAACTACAAGTTAATAAATTATCGTTATGTTCTAATGGTTAATGATACTTCTTGTAAAGTCATTGGAAAGGTACTATTAAGATTAAAATGTTTGATGATGTGATGAGAATGTTGGGTGATGTTAGAGGTATGCACTATATTTAAGGAAAAACTTAGTTTCATTTGGACTCCTTAAACTCAAACCGCTATAGCTATAAGTCTGAAGGTGGAATGATGAAGGGAGCTAAGGATGCTTTGGTAATGATGAAAGGTCTGAAAGTTGTGGAGAATATCTACTAGTTGTTGGAGATTACAATTGTAAATGGAGATGCTGCAACAACATCTTGTGAATTAAGGTTTGATGAAACTGTAACGCCCTGACAAAATCATTTAACTGGTAAATGATTTATCGGTTTGCCTTCTCGCCTTAACCCATCAATGTTAAAACTCAGGAATAATACACTCTCCAGAGAGAGAGTGATAAGTGCTGAATGTTACACATTCAAGCCTCTTAATTCACATATGTTAATCTCTTAGTTTCATTATAATATGATGTTTTGTGTTGTTTTTGTGTTTTTCCCTTATTTTGTAGGTTTTGGAAGAAAAGCACTCAATTCCATCAAGTTTCGGGCTTAGAAGAGATGTTGGAGAAAAGTTGAAGAATTTGGCTAGAGCCATATCTACATTTGGCTAGAGCCATCACTTGGCTCGAGCCATATACATGTTTAGCTCGAGCCATCACTTGGCTCGAGCCATATCCATGTTTAGCTCGAGCCATCTTGCGCGCTGAACAGTAAAGTTGGCAGAACCCGATTTGGAAAGATCCTAAACCTACTCTAACTCGATTTTGGACTTTCTAGGGTGCATGAAATTGACTAGGGTTGTTCCTAAACTCTACAAATACTCCCCTAAGTCCTCCAAAACAGACACAAGCTTGAGGAGAAGAATCAAAGGCTTCAAAGAAGGGTTTTTCTTAGTTCTTTCTTTCTTTTTAGTTTTTCTTTGTTATTTTCTTATGAGGATGATTTTCATCCAAATTATGTGTAGCTAATATTTTAGTTAGGGCTCGATTGAAGCCCTAATCATGTCCCTTTAAGGTTTCAATTTGTCTTGCTATAATTCATATTTTGATGCTTAACTTGATTATTTTCGGTTTTCTTGAATTCCTCACATGTATGTGTTTGATTATCATATGCTTGTGGTATGGATATGTTATTTGGGTCAATTTGGATGGCCGAGTCCTGGGCCTAATAGAGTAACAAAAGAACCCCATCACAGGTTCTTGGATTAATCAACATGGAAAACTGAAGTAGATGCCATGCTTTAGGCTCCATGTGTTTGTCGATCTCCATAGTTTTATGCTTTCTTGAAGAACAACTTAGTAGATACCATGCTAAATCCTTTGAGAAAGAAAAGAGCTAGAGTAGATGCCATGCCTAACTCGTTGCTTAGGGAGATCAATAGCCTAAGGAGTAGATGCCATGCCCTTAGGTTGGCAAACATTGAGTATTATGATATGGTTGTAGCATTGTGCATATTGTTTATCTTATTTGAGTATGATTAGCGGTGGATATCGAAGCCCTAGCCTTTTATCTTATTATTTCAATTCAATCATTTATTTCCTTCTATTCAACATTATCTTTTTAAGAATTTCTTTTTAAACATAGTTTACCAATCCTCGTGGGAATGATCTCGTATTTGTCGTCTATACTATCGTTTTGATCTTGTGCACTTGCGAGTAAAACGTACATTTATTCGCCTATTTATTTAGGTGGATAATTGTACAACAAGTTTTTGGCGCCGTTGCCGGGGATTGTGTTAAATTGTGTTTTTAAAAGTTTTTCCTTTTAGGTGAGTTATTTTTATTTATTTTCATTAAAAAAAAAATTTATTTCTGACTTTTGTTTTAGTTTTTGTTCTGATTTATTTCTGCAGAGATGGCCGAAGAAATCATAGAAAATCCACCGGCAAGAAGGCCAATGAAAAGTTCCTTCATTCCATAGAATCTCAATCAACCTTCTTGCATTGCTTTCCAACCGAATGTGCAGAGCAATTTTAATTTGTCGCCTCACCTGCTCAATATGGTTCCACACTATAGAGGCACACCTATGGAGGATCCTTATCTACACTTTCAGGACTTCTTTGATCTTTGCAAGACGCAAAACATTCATGGCTTAACTCCAGAACATATCAGGTTAATCCTCTTCCCTTTTTCATTAAAAGATAATGCTAAGTTGTGGTTGAATTCTTTGGCTGCAGGTTCTATTAACAACTGGGAAGAGCTGGCCACAAAATTTTTGAAAAAATTCTTTCAACTAGGCAACTTAGAAGAGAAATTCATACTTTTCAACAAAAGGATGGAGATCTTTTTGAAGCTTGGGAGCATTTTAATGAGCTACTTCTCAAATGTCCACACCACAATTTGTCTCAAGACGACCAGGTACAAGCTTTCTATGAAGGTCTACATGATAATAACAAAAGTCTTGTTGATTCAGCTTGTGGTGGTGTACTGATGGAGAAAAGCAGTGAGGAAGCCATTGAGCTCTTTGAAACTTTAAGTGAAAATTCTTAGCAATTCTCATTAAAAGGAAGGAATGTATCAAAAGGTAAGGGTGTTTATGAGATAAGCACCAATAGCGGAGTCCAATCTCAAATGGCAACCATGGAGAAGAAATTGGACATGCTAGTGAACGCCATGACTTCTCAAAACATCTCTCCCATTCAACAGATTGCACAAGTTGAGGTATGTGCCATATGTTCCCATTCTGACCATATCACTGAGACTTGTCCGATGTCTTCATTCACAGATCCGGAGCAAGCAAATTATGTGGGTCAGAATAATTATCCTCCAAAGAACAATCCATACTCCAACACCTACAATGCAGGGTGGCGAAACCACCCCAATTTTTCATGGAGTAATAATCAGAATGTGCAAAATTCACAAGGACAACAAAGAAATTTCCAACAGGGAAATAACTATCAAGCTCCAACACAAGCAGCCCAACCACATCCAGAGCCGAAAAAGATTGATCTTGAAGGGGCCATACTCCAATTTCTGACTGCGCAACAACAGACCAATGCCCAGACCAGTCAAACTATTCAGAAATTGGAGGCCACTACCAGTCAAACTATTCAGAAATTGGAGGCCACTACCAGTCAAGCTATTCAGAGACTAGAAGCACAAATGGGGCAGATGGCTAAGGAGCTAAGCGAAAGGAAGAGAGGTGAATTTCCCTCACAAACAATTCCAAATCAAGAGGTCACGAGCAACTAAAGGTTGTGACAACTCTCAGAAGTGGCAAGCAAATTGATAACAAGGTGGGAATTGATGAGACCATACAAGCACCTGAATCTAAAGCCACAACTTCCAAGGTAAATGAAAAGGAGAAGGTGAATGCACCACCCTTCCCTCAGAGGTTAGTAAAACCCAAGAAAGAAAAGCAACTTGTGGATATCTTTGAAACCCTGAAAAAAGTTGAAATTAATATTTCTTTATTAGATGCAATCCAACAAATTCCAGCTTATGCTAAATTTTTAAAGGACTGTTGCACTCATAAAAGGAAATTTCAGGATCATGAGAAAGTTGCCCTGACAGAAGAGGTAAGTGCAGTTTTACTGAGAAAATTGCCACCAAAATTGAAAGATCCAGGTTGTTTCACTATTCCCTGCAGAATTGGAGATAAAACTTTTGATCATGCCTTGTTGGATCTCGGAGCCAGTATCAATCTGCTACCATACACTGTTTATGAGACTTTGGGTTTGGGAGAGCTTTAACCCACCTCCATCACATTGCAATTGGCAGATCGAAGCATAAAAAGACCAAGAGGTATCTTGGAGGATGTCCTTGTTAAGGTAAATCAATTTATTCTACCGGCGGATTTCATTGTTTTGGATATGGAGGAGGCCCCTATGCCCCTGCCTCTACCTATCATCTTGGGTAGACCATTTATGAGGACTGCAGACACTAAAATTTGTGTGAAAAAGGGCACTGTGAGTATGAAGGTGAATGGGGAGAAGATAGAGTTTAAAGTTTTTGATGCATTGAAATTACCCCAAGATAATCTTGATTGCTTTAATGACTGTGTAATTCAAAGTGCTGTGGAGGAAGCTTTTCAGGTCCATCATATTAATCCATTAGAGGCCACTCTCACTCACAGTTTCACCATGCAAGACATTGAGCCAGATGTTACTGATGACATCTGTGAAGCCGTACACTTCCTTGAGGCCTCTCCGCCTCATCCAAGAAAGTATGTACCATCCTTTGAAACTCTTGTGCCTAATATCAATACTCTTGTTCCGTCTATTATCCAGGCACCAGTCTTGGAATTGAAGCAGCTACCTACTCATTTGAAATATGCCTACTTGGGAGATGGTCAGACACTACCTTTAATAATTGCTTCAGAATTAAGTTTGGGGGAAGAGGAGAAGCTTTTAAGAGTTCTTCGAGACCACAAAACTGCATTAGGGTGGACTATTGCTGACATCAAAGGCATAAGTCCAGCCAAATGCATGCACCAAATTCTCCTTGAGGACGAAGCAAAGCCAACCAGGGACGCCAAAAGAAGACTAAACCCACACATGAAGGATGTGGTCCGAGCTGAAGTTCTAAAATTGCTAGATGTTGGCATTATCTATCGCATTTTAGACAGTAAATGGGTAAGTCCGGTCCAAGTAGTTCTAAAGAAGAGTGGGATCACAGTGGTAAAAAATGAAGATGATGAGCATCACCCACAAGAATGACCACCGGGTGGAGAGTATGTATAGACTACCGAAAGCTCAACAAGGAGACCCGAAAAGACCACTTTCCTCTGCCCTTCATTGATCAGATGCTAGAGAGATTAGCCGGTCATAGCCACTATTGTTTCTTGGATGGGTACAGTGGGTACAATCAGATTGCCATAGCTCCGGAAGATCAAGAAAAGACCACATTCACATGTCCGTTTGGCACATTTGCTTACCGGAGGATGCCATTTGGATTATGCAATGCTCCCGCTACATTTCAAAGATGCATGATGAACATTTTTTCAGATATGGTGGAGAAATTCATTGAGGTATTTATGGATGATTTTAGCGTTTTTGGCTCTAACTTCGATGAATGCCTCAACCATCTGCAGATTGTTCTTAAGCGGTGTGAAGACTGTAATCTAGTGCTTAATTGGGAAAAATGCCACTTTATGGTACAACAAGGCATCGTGTTGGGGCATGCTATTTCCAGCAAGGGCATTGAGGTTGATAAAGCAAAAATTGATATCATCTCAAAACTCCCTCCTCCTATGACAGTCAAGGGTGTAAGAAGTTTTTTGGGGCATGCCGGATTTTATCGGAGATTCATCAAGGATTTCTCCAAGATATCTAGACCCCTTTGCATGTTGTTAGCCAAAGATGTCAAATTTTTGTGGACCGATGAGTGCATGGCTGCATTCAATATATTGAAAAACTTGCTCACATCTGCACCAATCATGATGGCACCCGATTGGAATCTCCCGTTTGAGCTTATGTGCGATGCTAGTGACTTTGCCTTGGGAGCTGTTTTAGGTCAGCGAGTTGATAAGGTACCTTATGCCATTTATTATGCTTCCGTACCTTAAATGATGCTCAACTGAACTATTCCACCACCGAAAAAGAGCTGTTAGCTGTCATCTTTGCATTAAAAAAGTTTCGGTCATATCTGATTGGATCTAAAGTCATCATCTTCACCGATCATGCTGCTCTAAGATACCTGTTTGCAAAGAAAGATGCAAAACCTAGGTTAATCAGATGGGTCTTACTGCTACAAGAATTTGACCTAGAAATCAGGGACAAAAAGGGTAGTGAAAATGTGGTTGCAGATCATTTGTCCAAGCTGCTTCATGAAGAAGAAGGGACTGAGCTTCCTTTAGGCGAACAATTTCCGGACGAGCAATTATTTGCCATCAATGTCCACCTTCCATGGTATGCCGACATTGTAAACTACCTCACTACAAAGGTCTTCCCGCCAGGTATGTCCAGTCAAGAACGGAAGAGATTAATGTCTATATCTAGACATTACTATTGGGATGAGCCTTATCTGTTCAAATTCTGCCTTGATCAAATCATTCGGAGATGTGTACTTGAGGAGGAGCACACCAGCATTCTACAACACTGCCATCAGCTTGCTTGCGGTGGACATTTTGGAGCCAAGAAAACGGCACTAAAGGTACTACAATCTGGTTTCTTTTGGCCCACTCTATTTAAAGATGCTTCTGAATTTTGTAGTACTTGTGATCGATGCCAGCGGATCGGTAACATTTCCTCAAGAAATCAAATGCCTTTACAAAATATTCAAGAGGTCGAACTCTTTGACGTATGGGTTATTGATTTCATGGGCCCTTTCCCTAACTCCTTTGGATTTTTATATATTTTGGTTGGTGTTGATTATGTGTCAAAATGGGTAGAGGTTGTCCCCTCAAAGACTAATGATCATCGAGTTGTGTTGAAGTTCTTGCAGGAAAATATTTTCACTCGATTTGGGACACCAAGGGCAATCATCAGTGATGCAGGAAGCCATTTTAACAATCAACCTTTTGCTTCTTTGATTAAGAAGTACGGGATCACACATAAGGTGCGCACTCCATATCATCCCCAGACTAGTGGACAAGTAGAGATCAGCAATCGAGAGATCAAGAGCATATTGGAGAAGACAGTGAATACCAATAGAAAGGATTGGTCACTGCGGTTAAATGATGCATTATGGGCTTATCGGACTGCTTACAGGACCCCCATTGGTATGTCACCATATCGATTAGTCTTTGGGAAGGCATGCCATTTGCCTGTGGAGTTGGAGCATCGAGCATACTGGGCCATAAAGAAACTTAATTTCGATATGAAGCAAGCAGGCAAAAAGCAGAAATTGCAGTTAGTTGAGCTTGAAGAATTAAGACACGATGCCTATGAAAATGCTAAGCTCTACAAAGAAAGGACTAAGACTTATCACGACAAGCAACTTGTCAGAAGAGAGTTTCATATAGGACAGAAGGTATTGATATACAATTCAAGATTGAGACTTTTTCCTGGTAAGCTCAAGTCTCGGTGGTATGGTCCTTACACGGTTACCAAAGTTTTCTCTCATGGAGCATTGGAGGTTCATAACAAAGACAACAATCATACATTTATGGTAAATGGGCACAGAGTGAAACCTTATTTTGAGATGAACCTTGGGCCTAGAGACAAAGATTTGGAATTGCATTCTGTCCAATACATTGACCATGGTAAGATAACATAGCCAAGAACACTCGAGCCACATTTAGAGGAGTTCGAGCGAAACTACCCAGATTAGTGGTACT